>VMOF01000013.1:25065639-25332082 GCA_011764245.1 Trialeurodes vaporariorum
GAGGGGGAGAAAGGAGGAAGAGAGAGGGGGAGAGAGAAGAGAGAGAGAGAGTGAGCGAGAGAGAAAAGGGGAAAGGGGAGGAGAGGAGGGGAGAAAAAGAGATGAGAAAGGAAAGAGGAGAGAGAGAGGGAGAAGAGAGAGAGAGAGAGAGTGGGGAGAGAGAGGGAGAGGGGGAGAGAGAGGGGGGAGAGGAGGAGAGAGAGAGAGGAGAGAGAGAGAGTGAGTGAGTGAGTGCAAAGATATTATATACTATATAGATACTGAATGAGGCCCTACGCTTAGGCGGGGAAAATGGACCTGCTAGGGGGTACACAAATTGGAAGATTCGCCGGCCATGTAGGCACGTGTTTTTCATAGGCAAACATTCTTTCTCTCTCGCTCTCATGGAGAGAGAGAGAGAAAGACTATGTTTGCCTATGCGCAAAACAAGTTGCATACTTACAGGAATCGGGACCGTTTCATTCCCCAGCATTCGGTATCTATATAGTATATAATATCTTTGAGTGAGTGAGTGAGTGAGTGAGTGAGTGAGAGAGAGAGAGAGAGAGAGAGAGAGAGAGAGAGAGAGAGAGAGAGTGAGAGAGAGAGAGAGAGAGAGAGTGTGAGAGAGAGAGCGGTGGTTTAATGAGAGGGAAGGGGGGAAATCTGACGCAAAAATGAAAATGCATGTCGTGAATTTTTGAGTAGGTGTGCATCATTATTTCCAAAGCTGGACACTTTATATTGAATTTTTAATAACACGCTGACCTTCTAACCGAAAAGAAAAGATGGTTTTGTATAAAGTAGGCTTTAAAAATGTATGCATTTTTCAAAACCTAAAATCAAAATTTTATTCATTCAGTATCCATTCCATTATAAATTCAAGACGAGCTATAAAAATCTATAAAATATTATATACTCGAAGCGAAGATAATAGGTAATAATTTCAAAATCATCGATATCGGCTCTTTCCTTGATTATTGGAAACCCGCAAGAAACATTGGCTCCTAGATTATGCGTATGTATAGAAATAGAGTTGACAAATTTTTTAAGGTGTAAATTAGACTTATCGCTAGAATTTTTCCTTAAAATCACTAAAAAAAAATTTCACTGGGTCCAACCCCGTTTCTATTATTTTGGTTTTGAATTTCGCTGGTTTTGGTCCCAAATTATTTGCTCGTGCAATCGAAACTTTTGCTACAGGTGATTGATGAGTTGATTCATGCATAAAAACCTTTAAAAATGACGATGGGTACACTAAATATCACGAAATTTATCCTCAGAATCGGGACCCTGGTAAAAAAAAACCTCAGAGAACCTCAGAAAATCCTGAGGGCACCCTCAGGATTTCTGAGGGCCTCTGAGGTTTTCTGAGGGTACCCAGAGAATCGTTGAGGGCGCCCACAGAATCTTTGAGGGCGCCCACAGAATCTTTGAGGGCACCCACAGAGCACTTGAGGGCGACCACAGAGCACTTGTGGGCGACCACAGAGCACCTTGAGGGCGCCCACAGAGCATCCCGAGTCTTTTGAGGGGCCCTTACAACTTTAGAAATTCTGATCAGAAATCTTCGAGGGTGAGTTTCAATCATTTTGAAGACGACCGGTACCAGTGGCGCCATTTGGGGGATGGCAGGGGGGCAATTGCCCCCCCCCCCAAGGATTTTCAATGTGGCCGAAAAATCTAGTCAAAGATTTTTTTTTGAAGATGCACGGCAAAAAAAAAAGGTCATCCAAATTTTTGGAGGGCCTCCCCCCCCCCCCCCCCAAAGGAAAATCTGGAATGGCGCCCCTGACCGGAATAACATTTTTACAGGACAACAAACTCGCACTCAGACTTTCGAATCTCAAATGTTTCAGAGGTTATTTTCAATATAGTAACTCGTGCATTTCGGCAACATTGTTTTTATTACATGTAATATGATTCCATGAAAAACAATCGATTGCTTACCATGTATTCAAATGGAGGTAAAACATTTTTGCCACACATGGCTCAAAGCCACCACTGGTTAAGTAATTAATAATAATAATAATAATAATAATAATAAAAAAAATCTATGGGTTTTTTCAATGTTTTTGCTTGAGCATTTTCTTTAGGGCCTATAGGTCAGAAAAAAATCCAAAAAATAGTTTTTTCATCGGCTGGATCTATTTTGGCACAAAGAGGGTTAAAAGTTCAAGATGAAACAAATTCCTGATTAAACCAATGCATTGAGCGAGATATTCTCATATTTATTAGATGTACATATTATTATTATTTTCCTTTTAAATCAATTAAAACCTATAGTTGTTAAAAATCAAATAAATATTTTTTGAGGTTAATGTTATTCCACTGAACAAGTAATTCATGTACTAAAGTCCGAGCCCTTACTCATTAGAAGGTTAAAACAAATTAAATTATCTACTACAAACGAAATTTTTCTAAGTCCCATTATAAAAACCTTAGCTGCAAAAAAAATATCTAGGCCCTCAAAAAAGTCTGAGCGTAATTTGAAAATAAGGGCTCCAAGGGCATCCTCAGAAATCTTGAGGGAATGCTCTCAAAAGTTTCTGAGGGCACCCTCAGAGAATCCTGAGGGCACCCTCAGGGAATCCTGAGGGCACCCGCAATATTATTATATTGAGAAATTCTCGCTCATCTGTCATCGCGGGCAGTGTAGCCTAGTGGTAAAGTGCTGGACTACCTATCGAGAGGTCATGGGTTCGAACCCCACCACGGGCAAAGTTTCTGTTCAGACTCCAACTTCTACGGCTTGACAAAAGGTGTAAAATACATTTCCTTCGTGATAGGATCAAGAATTTCTACAGAAAACTCGACTAAATTTAGTTTTTTAGTTACACAGAAATACTTGATGGCCTTCCCTCAGGACCTCAGGACCTCAGAAGTCTGAGGGTAATTGGAACATGAGGTCCTGAGGGCACCCTCAGAAATTCCTGAGGGTGCCCACAGAAATTCCTGAGGGTGCCCACAGAAATTCCTGAGGGTGCCCTCAGAAATCCTGTGGGTGCCCTCAGGACCTCTTGTTCCAATTACCCTCAGACATCTCTGAGGTCCTGAGGTTTTTTTTTACCAGGGGACTAATGAAGGAGCTACGCAGGTATCATTGGAGATAGATTCCTATGTCTAATCTGAGACAAGTATCTGTTTTTCCGTAGAGAAGGTGACAAATTAGACAGGTGGCTTCGCCATTACAATCCAATCTTGCCGTTGCAGCTGTTTTCTAAATTTATTACTGAATTTTAGACTTGTAACTTTTGTGATTTTCGCTGGTTCCATAAAACACTTGGTATGCTCCATTGGGGGCTCGTGCAATTTGGAAACTATGTTTTTCCTCAATGGGGCTCTTGCAAACTTTTGCTATAGGGAATAGAAGAGTTGATTTTCTTGCATAAAAACCTGTAAAAATGACGATGAGTGCACTAAAAAATCACGAAATTCACTCTCAGAATCGGGCTTAATGGCGAAGAGACGCAGGCATCATGGGAGATTCATTTCTAAATTGAGACATATCTCTGTGTTTCCGTAGAGAAAGTGACACAATAGACAGGAATCTGGAATCTCCCATGATACCTGCGTTGAACCGCCATTACCATCTTGCCGTTATATCTAGCAGTTATGTGAGTTTATTACTCAATTTTAGAATTTCTTAGTGTGATTTTCGTGATTTTTGCTGATCTTTACATAAGATTGGACTATTAATTGCTTATAGCAAAAGTTTGCAAGAACCCCATCATACTCTATAAACAGCAATCGATTTTTGGTGAAGCGCTGCCTTACCAGCGAATCGATTATTTTACATAATTTCAAATGGAGTGATGACGTGTTTTCCAAACTGCACAAGTCGCTACTAGTATACGCTCTTAATCGCAGGATTTTAATTTTTTTTTTTTTTTCTTTTTTCTTTTTTTTTTTTCAGGGCTCACGTCCCAGTTCCCTGCAAATAGCACGTCTAATGTTTTCCAATGTAAGCTCTTGCAGTCGCTGAAAATCTAGCTTTCTTCCATTTGAATGCATGCAGAGAATCGATTTTAAAGGAGGTAGATTGCCTGACCAAGAATCGATTAATTTTTACAATATTAATTTAACAAATTCCGATGTTGTCAAATAGGGCAGTTGCAAGGGTCTGAAATGTTGTGTTTTTTATAAAGAAAATGAAAGTACATGATGAGCTGAGTACAAAGATGCCTTTGGTTTCTAATTAAGTCCCATTGTTCCGAAGATGCAATTTCGGCCCAAAATACATTGTGTTAAATGGGGATTCCGCGTAGTGACGTCACAAGGCCCACCACTTTTTCAAACTTTACACTTGTGTATCTCCAAAACCAGGACACTTAGGAAAAAATCAACCATATTGTTCTCAGCTCATCAAAAACTACTATTTTCTTCATAAAAAACACACAATTTCAGACCCTCGCAAAGCTGCCCCATTGCACGAGCGATATGGGTCATTCCATTTTAAATCAACCAAAATTAATGAAATATGTTGCTGCCTAGTTATGGATTTTGGTAATATTTTGTGGGGTGATTGTAACTACTTTTAGTAGCTTAAAACGTATTTTTCCATATTTTTTTAGCTTACGGCCCCTGAGATATAGGCAACCGGAAATTCAAAAATTGCGATTTTAGGCTTATCTTTGAACGCGTGCCACAGCCTTAATTCTCAACGGAAAGATACGGTTGAGGTCTCATTTTGATGCGTTTTGTGTCTTCTTTTCATTGCTATAGGTCGTTTTTCATTAGTTGAAGGTTTAGCAGGTTGCATACCTATTTGAACTTTGGTGACCCTATTGCAATTTTTCCGATCTTTGATAATTTTTTTTAATAGGATAGCGTTGGTAGAAAAAATTCATACTTTCCAAGCTTTAAGTACACTACTAAGAGTACCTGCTCAAAAAAAATTGGATCTCCTGAGCAATTTTTTCTAGTTGAAAAAATTGCTCAAAGTCGGCTGAAATTAAGAAAGACCCAACTTTGAGGTTAAAAAAGTCGATGTGGGGATTCATGAAAAAATCTTAAAAAATAACTAAAATCACCGCTTTTATGTTTACTTTCAATATCTGAAGTCAAAAGTTTGTGTATTCGATCGCTACAGTCGATTTTTTTTTTTTTTCAAAATTGGTAAAAATACAATTTGCTCGAACACACGCGATTGAAGCGAATAGAAGAGCCAACTCTTTGAGGTTTAAAAATCTCGCAAAATCTCTAAAATGATCGCTTTTAAGTCCTAAGCGCTTCAGTTGAAAAACAAGTTCGTAAAATCGGTAAAAACACAATTAGCACGGCCACAATCTGAGCTCAGTTCAGGGCATTGGGGCGTCGCGTGAAATTTTACCAATTTTACAAGCTTGTATTTCAACTGAAGCGCTTCAGTAATCAAATGTTCGACTTCAGGCGTTGAAAAGGGACTTAAAAGCGATCATTTTAGAGATTTTGCGAGATTTTTAAACCTCAAAGAGTTGGCTCTTCTATTCGCTTCAATCGCGTGTGTTCGAGCAAATTGTATTTTTACCAATTTTGAAAAAAAAAAAAAATCGACTGTAGCGATCGAATACACAAACTTTTGACTTCAGATATTGAAAGTAAACATAAAAGCGGTGATTTTAGTTATTTTTTAAGATTTTTTCATGAATCCCCACATCGACTTTTTTAACCTCAAAGTTGGGTCTTTCTTAATTTCAGCCGACTTTAAGCAATTTTTTCAACTAGAAAAAATTGCTCAGGAGATCCAATTTTTTTTGAGCAGGTACTCTTAGTAGTGTACTTAAAGCTTGGAAAGTATGAATTTTTTCTACCTACGCTATCCTATTAAAAAAAATTATCAAAGATCGGAAAAATTGCAATAGGGTCACCAAAGTTCAAATAGGTATGCAACCTGCTAAACCTTCAATTAATGAAAAACGACCTGTAGCAATGAAAAGAGGACACAAAATGCATCAAAATGAGACCTCAACCGTATCTTTCCGTTGAGAATTGAGGCTGTGGCACGCGTTCAAAGATAAGCCTAAAATCGCAATTTTTGAATTTCCGGTTGCCTATATCTCAGGGGCCGTAAGCTAAAAAAATATGAAAAAATACGTTTTGAGCTACTAAAAGTAGTTACAATCACCCCACAAAATATTTCCAAAATCCATGACTAGGCAGCACAGGCTTTGGTTGATTTAAAATGGAATGACCCATATGTTTTATGAGACTTTTTCCAAGATATCATCGCTTTCATTAAACGCATGACATATATCCAGTGTCAAAGCTCAGACCAAAAAAGAAAAAACATAGATGCGTCGATCTTTGAATTCATCGATTCATCGATTCGTTCACCCGTAGCAGCCTTTGGAGCTCTTTGATGTCAGACGGCGTAAAATGCGGTGCAGTTGCAAAGGGTCTGAAATGTGTCATTTTTTTATACAGAAAATAAAAGTACTTTGATAAGCTGCGAACAAAGGTGCCTTTTGTTTTTTTTCCCCTAAGTGTCCTGGTTTTGGATATACACACGCTTGAAGTTGCAAAAAATCGAATGTTTGTTGTGACGTCACAACGCGGAATCTCCACTTAAAACCAGTGTTGTCATTTCTTGTATAACAAATTATTCGATTTTTCGATTTTTCCCTATGTAACTTAATGTAAAAGTTGGTAATTTGTAGGGATTTGGCAACATTATTTTAAAAAATGTAATATGCAGAGTTGGACAAATTGGGGTGGTGATCGACTACACGATTACCGAGTATAATCGTAATCGTCGTTTTTTGTGGGGGTGGTTTTTCGGTAATCAGCGCTGAGATTTTACAAGTCATCCCTCATAATAGTCGTAGAAGAACTGGATCTAATCGAAATGACCCCGAAGTCAACTATTTATCTGTGAAGACTACATTCAATTACCATCCAAAGGTTTGACGCGATTACCGATTACCCATTAATCGCGTAATCGATTACACTCGTATTTGCCCAGCTCTTGTATTATGGGCATTGGCGTAGTAAGGGTTAGTGTTACCTTGGGCGAAGCACTATAGTGTCACCCCCTCCCCCGAAAATTTAGTAAAACTGATTTTTTTTTTTTTTTTTTTTTTTTTTTTGGGGGGGGATCCCATTTTTGCCATAATTGCGAATAATATAAAATAAAATATATATAATACATTTTGAAGTCTAGCCTTTTTTATCATATAAGCTTCAATAACTCGGGGAAAAAATGCGATATCGACCTTTGGTCATGGGCGGCGCGGCGCGTGGGGTCAAAAAGTGGGGGGGGGGCTAAAAATCAACAGCTTTTTTCTCTTTTTTTTTCTTTTTTTTCCCCTCTTTCTTTCTTTCTTTCTTTCTTTCTTCACCTTTTTTACAATAACGTTTGACGCAGGCGGGGGGGGGGGGGATAAATAACCTTTTTTCTTCTTTTTCTCTTTTTTTTCTTTTTCCTCTTTCCCTTTTTTCCTTTTTTTCTCGTTCAAAAATTTTTTTAGCCCCTTGTTCCCAAAAAATTGGGGGGCTATAGCCCCAATAGCCCCTTATACGCGCCGCCTATGCCTTTGGTTTGTGCCAAAATTCTTTATTTTTTACTCATTTTTCAATCATAAACCGCGCCATAGGAGTTTCGAGATCAAATTATAAAAATAACAAAAATTGATTTTCAAATACTCAAGAGCTCGCAATTATTTTTGGCTAGGTTTTTGGGGGTAAATACTCCTCCGTGCGCCGGTGGTGTATACGGGACAACTAAAAGCAAAACTTCTGAGGCTCGAAAAATTAAGAAAATCAATAGAAAAGAGTAACTATACCGCTTACGGTATACACACACAAAGTGAGAATAATGATTTGAAACAAACTTCCATCAGTTTTTTCCCTCTCTCCCCCCTTCCTCTTCTCAACCTCCTCCCCCCTTCTCCTCCTTCTTTTTTGTTTAATTTTGTAAATAGACCGAAAAGAAAACGGACGAACGTACTGAAAGATAGACAGCGAGTAAGAGAGTGAAAGATAGATCAAGAAATAGAGAGAGAGACAGAAGAGAGAGAGAGAGAGAGAAGAGAGAGAGAGAGAGAGAGAGAGGAGGGGAGAGGAGAGAGAGAGAGAGAGAGAGAGAGAGAGAGAGAGAGAGAGAGAGGAGAGGGAGAGAGGGGAGAGAGGAGAGAGAGAGAGAGAGAGAGAGAGAGGAGAGAGGAGAGAGAGAGAGAGAGAGAGAGAGAGAGAGAGAGAGAGAGAGAGAGAGAGAGAGAGAGAAAAGAAGAGAGGGAGAGACGGCGAGTTTGAGCAAATGAATAAACAACAAAAGAGACGAAGAACTGCGTGCAGGGATACCAAGGAGAGCGAGAGAGACGGAGAGAAAGAAAGGGAAAGATAGATAGGGTGACAGGGAGTGAGAGAGGGAGAGAAAACCTAAAACTGGCACAAGCGAGAGAGAGAAGGAGATAGAAAAAGCAAGATGGGAGAGAACCACGTCATAGCAAATAAGTAAATAAACAAACAAAGCATACGGCAATCAAAACATGTGTTCCATTCCAAGCAGCCAACCATTATACATATGCCATGTTTATTTATTTGTTTTCTAACAGTCAGTGTAAAGTATGGAAGAGCGCGAGTTAGCGTGAGTGAGACAGAGTGTTGCCGGTCGGTCAGCCCACACTGGTCACGATCGTGTGAAAAATAAGACGAAATTTGTTTTTTTCCGGTTCCAAGCGCGTTTTATAGCTTTGAACTACTCGGTCGAAATTTTACTCGTAATAGTGTCTGAATGACCACATATCTTTCTTTGGTGAAGTGGCATTGACAGGGAGGGGGTCCAGGTGGTCCCCCAGACCCCCGAGACCGACTAAACTGGGCGCATGGACTCGGAGCCGCTAAAGCCCTAGCTCATAACGAGCTGCTTAGTTCGCTGCAGAAAACCAAAAATCGGTATTTTATATCGCTCTAAAATTTATTCAAGAGTTCTTGTGTTCAGTCGGAAATTGATTTCACAGATTACAGTTTTAATTAGATTTCAATTGGAGCTCCGAGCCGGTTCAGATCCCATTGGAACAAATAATTCAAACTAAGCTTTGACTCAGTGGCGCATCCAAAGGGAGGGGGGATCTATCGGGCTATAGCCCCCCCCCCCACAATCCCAGATTGAATTTCTGGGCTGATCCATGACCAAACACCGTACTCTGAATTTTTTGATGCTAAAAAAAAATTGCTCTATAAGCTTTGAATTTTTAGCCCCCCCCCCCCCGAATCCTGGGTGCGCATCTGCTCTGACTTGCGAGCAAGACTTAAGCTAACAATAAGAGCACTCGAAATCAGTTTCGGAACTATACATATATAAATAACTGGTCTACGATCATTTTTCACGGTTTTCTACCGAGAAAAGGTCCTCCATTTGATTTTGACCTTGACTTCGGCTCTGAGTATAGTCTGAGTCCCAGGACCGTGCTTTTGCGATGATCTTTGAGAGCGCCTTCAAAATTGAAGTCACACAAAACCAACGCAGAGGTGAGGGAGGAGTTTCTATCACGGGAGAAAAAAGTTTAGGTACTTACTTATAACCGCGCAGCAGCCTTTTAAAACAGCTTCGCAGAGCAAAAGTTCTAGCTCTACCGTTTAAAGTTGCGGTGGTACCGAAGCACTTAATTCGGTAGAGCAACAGCATTTTTTCTTGCTTTTGCTCAACTGAAGGGGTGCTTCGGTACAACCACAACTTTCTCCGGAAGAGCTAGAACTTTGCTCTGCGAAGCTTTTTTAAATTGCTGCTGCGGTTGTAAGTACCTATACTTTCATTTTCAGTGCTATACGATCGTTGCATTTCTTGTGCACGATTTTTGGATGTTGCAAAATGGCTCTAATCAAATCACTTGTTGAACTCGAATCGTTCAATGAATTCCTCGATCTAATAGGATAACTTTCAAAAATTGGAACATTGGAACGGAACAGCCGGCTTCGAGTTCCAAGTCCCTCCTTTGGCGCAGGTCTTTGGATGCGCCTTCAATATTTAAGTGACGCAAAACCAACGCAGATGTGAAGGAAAAGTTGCTGCGATGGTTGCATTTCTTGTGCACAGTGTTTGCATGGTGCAAAAATGAATCTAATCAAATTACTCGTTGGACTCGATCGTTCAATGAATTCCTCAGTCTAATATGATGACTTCCAAAAATTAAAACATTGAAACGGAAGAAGATAAAAGAATGATATGGAAGTAAAGACACTTAAGAAATAAACTTTGTAAAAGAACTAGATAAAGCTTCGATAGAAAAGATTGTCTGAATTATAAGCCAGTGAATTACTGCCGTCAAGACAAGAACCCTTGGTCAAAGAAGTATTTGGCAACGTATCTTGTACCTTATTCAAAGTTGTTGAATCTTTATTAGCAAACTTTTTGCAGTGACCTGGCCATTGGTCAAGAAAATTGAGACAAGAGTTAGTCTTCAATTAGCAATCGATCCATCGGAACATCGTCCGTTTCTACCGAAACGGTTTCAGGACATTTCGTCAACGACTTTTTGTCCGTTCGCATGTTTTGTCCAACTGTTTACGTCTTTGCGTTTTTTCGGCAGCAACATGTTGGTCCACTTAGTTATTAATGTCCAAAATTTATTGGTCCAAATGAAAACACCAACTTCATACAGAAAATATTGCAAAAATTGGGAAACATCATAATTTTGGTATACTTTTTGATAAAACTCACATGATCATTCAATGGGAGCCTTATGAGCGGCAGCTGCGGGTTTTACAAAAATTGTGACATTTTAAACAAATTTAGGCAACAGAAAATTTGGAAAAAAATGAAGAAAAAAATATAATGACATCGGTATAAGGACAAGAATTACTCCTCACGAAAATGAAGTTACCAAAGCAGCACCTTCATCTACCTTTCATTTTCTTATTTTTTATGTTTCCATAAATTATTTTCCTTGCAGTATGATTATTTTTCATACATGTTCTTATCTGTTGTCAAAAATTTTAAATGTTCGGTAAAGTCAAACATATGAACCAAAATTAAACGCATGGACCTATATTTTCTTGCATTCATACATGCGTGGACGTAAAACGCCTAGACGAATTTGTATATCCGGACAAAAAGTCGTTGACGAAATGTCCCATAACCACCGAAACAACAATTGATCAATTCGAAGCAAAACTTGATCGAATGAAACAATCGATCCATCGAAACATCGTCCGTTTCTACCGAAACAACAATTGATCAATTCGAAACAAAACTTGACCGAACGGAACAATCGATCCATCAAAACATCGTCCGATTCAACCGAAACAATCGAAACAAAGCTCGACGAAATGAAACAATCGATCGATCGAAACATCGTCTGATTCCACCGAAACATCGAAACAAAACTTGACCTAGTGAAACAACGATCGATCGATCGAGAGTTGTTTGAAACGATCGAAACGATCAATCGGAACGTCTAAACAATTTCGAGTTCCATCGCGGCGCGTCGCCGCGCGTTCCAGCAAGCGCGACCACTGTGCAAACCCGGCCAGCGTTCGAGAGGGAGAGAGAAGGGAGAGAGAGAGAGAGAGAGAGAGAGAGAGAGAGAGAGAGAGAGAGAGAGAGAGAGAGAGAGAGAGAGAGAGAGAGGACAAGCAAAGAGCGAGAGAGCGGAGACAAGCAAAGAGCGAGAGAGCGAGAGAGACGGAGACTTTACCGAACAACTCATATTTAAATAAATAAACCTACTTCCCCCCGCTATGCCCGGTTGTGTTTACTTTAACTTCTACGGTTCTTCTCTTCCCCCCCCCCCTCTCCCCCCGCCCTCATTCCCCACCGGCCCATCACTTGTCCCCCCTTACTCTCCACATCACTTCTCTCGCAATGACGCTTTATCCACCACACCGCACCGGCACAGCTAGAAAGAGAGGAAGAGAGAGAGGGAGGCATAGAAACAAGAGAAGGAGCGAGAGAGAGAGAGAGAGAGAATAGAGGGAGAGGGGTGTGTGTGTGTGTGTGTGAGAGAGAGAGAGAGAGAGAGGGAGAGAGAGAGAATGAATGAGCGAGAGCTGGCATATACACAGTGCGCGCTTTCGGGGATGTTTCGGCACTATACTGAATTTATATTGGCTTAAAACTAAAAACTCATACTTCCCGCGATTCTCGCGAACTAAGCACTCATCTTAGTTCCAGTGCTCGCTTACAGCTCGCAGCCAGTCGCGAGTAGATCTCCAGCTCTTTAGTTATACTTTAAAGCGCGCAGAGCTCGCGTTTTTCTAATCAACTCTCGAACCGACTCAACGCCGCGTGTGTTATCTTCGAGTTGGAACAATAAGTCATTTGAATGCTTTAAAAAAAGAACAATTGTTTAACTTTTGATAAACTTTAATCTTGCATCGGTGGTTGGTGCTCTCTGTGTGTGTGTTTGGTTTTCTTTTCTCTCTCTCTCTCTTTTTTTTCTTTTCTTTCTTTTTTTTTTTAAATCGTTCTTTTAATGATCCAAGCAGTCGTCAAAGTCAAGAGTGCATAGGCTCCTCAACGTTCCTTTTTATATTTTCGCTCGATTTTTCGATACTGTTGTTATTGTTTTTATTTTTTTTCCTTTCATTTTTCTTTTTAATGAGCCAATAAATTTTCAATTTTTTTAGTGTTTTTTTTTTTGCTCGATACGAAGCGTGGTCCGAACTACCGCGGCAGAAAAATTGTGTACCCGATCCTGAATTTATCGGGTCAACTGGAACTACCGATATCAGCCCCCTCTCTTCCACCCGACTCACACGTCGCGGTGTTTCCCTGTGCTCCCCCCTCTCCGTACCCGTAGATTTCCGATGTCGACTTCCCCGTAGATTTTTTGATTCAGTGCTGTTTGGTGTTCCGTGATTTCGTGCGATCGCTTTTCCGGATCTATTGTGCTCAACAACTCCGACATGCTAGTCAAACGATATTGACAAAAAAAAAATAAAAATAATATAAACAAATAATATCAAAAATACGAAAGGAAGATACTTAATAAACACGAACCTCCCCCTCCCCCAAAAAAAGGCCAGGACAATGAAGCTTCCTCAGTGCAAAATCGTCGGCGCGGGAAAGTGTCTGTGATTTATTACAACTTTATCCTGTTATCAACTTTCCGATTTTTTTATTTTTTTTCGAAGTGGGATCACATTTTTATTTTACCCTTCTAAATCCCACGCTCCATCAACCATATCACGTAAGTGCTTTTAAAAATGTGCGGTTGAATTATTTTTATTTCTTTGAAATTTTGCGGGTTTTCTCAAGAATCGAGTCCTTGTGCGCCACACTAAGACCCTGCTGAAAGGCAAACCGTGGAAGTGTACGCATTTTTCGCGCTGCAACAAGTTTCGCGGGTCCCGTCAACACTCGCGCAAAGACTGCCGGGAGGATTTAAAAATCCACTGGATTCCAGTCGTTTGTTTCAAACCTCGCGTTCAACTCTAGCTCTTATTTTTGGACCAGTTCGTGATTTGTTTTTCCGTTTTTCCTCCCCGCTCCTGTAACCTGTTCCATCCTCACATCCGTTTTCCACTGATTTTTCTTTTATCCTTTTTTTATCCTTTTTTTTTTATCAGTGCCGGTAATTTTTTCACTTATTTTCACTCCTCCTCTAGAAGTTTCCGTGTTATTTTCGCATACTCCTATTCATCAACACTTTTTATTCGCCCACTGTTTATTTTTTATTTTTTTATTTTTATTTTTTTTTTTTTTTTACCACAGAGCGTTTGTGCATTGTTAGCAGCAGAAACTTGAGGGGAAACAAGAATCGCAAATCGTGTTAGTAACGACGGAAGTGTAATCAAATACTGACGCAAATTGTTTAAAAAAAAAAAAAAAAGAAGAAGAAAAGCTAAGACCTATCGAAATTTGTTCGAAATGATGATCGTTGGGAATTGCTCAGTTATCCGCAGGTAAACATGTTCGGAAGTTTACCACGTACCAGCAGTGTTTGTGTTTTTTACAAAAGGAACAGAATCGAACTGATTGAACCATCAGAGAAATAAGAGTCTAATTGATTAATTTTCTAAAACTATTAATCCAAATTGTAATGAGTCAAGTTAGAAAAAGTTGGTCCAATAGTTCCTACTAGCCCACATGTTCGGAAGTCTGCCGCGTACCAGCAGTGTTTGTGTTTTCTACAAGAGGAACAGAATCGAACTGATTGAATTAATTGATAAATATTTCAGAACCCGACTGATCAACTCATAGCGACGGTGTGTCGAAAACAATCTCTTAAATTAATTAAAATTGAAATGAGTCAAGTTGAAGAAGCCGGTCCAATAGTTCCTATTAGCTCCATGAGCCCTATGTCGGGAGAGTTAGCCGTACCCGGCATGCAACCGAACTATTTCAACAATTCGTCTGTGATACCAATGCTACCCAATCTGCCTTACGCTGCAGCCGCTCAACTGGGATTATACCACCAGCAATTCATGCAGCAACTGCGGTTCATGCCGTACTTTCATCAGTATTTCCAGAGCTTAGCCCAACCTAAATTATCGGTGAGTTTACTGTTTCAGTCTTTTGCTTGTTGTAACTGTAAGAATATAGAGTTTGCAAATTGGACGGCTTTACACAGTCGATTAGGCTATTTAAGTTCTGTTCCTTGCTATGCGATTAGTTTTAAGATAACGCTAATAAAAATATGAGTCTAAATCAGGGGCGTGCCGTGGTTTTCAATGAGGGGAGGCAAGAATGCGATCATGCCGCCCCTCAAAATCATAAAATTGATCAAGCTTTTTTTCTTTTTTTTTTCTTTCTTCTTTTTCTTTTCTTTGGGGTTGCTCATCCTAATTATGCTGCCCATGAAGAGTTCCGTCGGGCCGCCCGGCGCAAGGGTACCCACATGCTTCCCCCACGGCATGCCCCTTGGCCTAAATAAAGAGAGACCAATAGGTACACCGTATCTCCGCCCGTGGAATCAACTTTTGATCACGGTAGGTATAATGGA
Organism: Trialeurodes vaporariorum; assembly: GCA_011764245.1. NCBI lineage: Eukaryota > Metazoa > Arthropoda > Insecta > Hemiptera > Aleyrodidae > Trialeurodes > Trialeurodes vaporariorum. The sequence continues at coordinate 25,080,483 of VMOF01000013.1, forward strand.
GCTCTTGCAAACCTCTGGTAAAAGCAAATAAATAGTTCAATTTGATGAAGCAAATATATAGACCAATCTGGTGCAAAGACCAGCGAAAATCACAAAAATCACACCAAAAAATTAGTCTTAACTTCAGTAATCAGTTCACAAAACTGCTATAACGGCAAGATCGTAAACGCATAATAATAGTAGTTGGTTTGGTATTGTTCATGATATTCGATCGCGAAAATTCGCCTTTAGAGGTTAACTCAGGTATAGGCCACCTGCAATGCTGCTTGAATTCACTGTGATAAGTATTGCGGGTGGCCTAACTGAGCCAAAATATTAGGAATCAACAGCTGGCACTATTTAATTCATGTTGACTGAACTTATATGAGCGTAGACACTCTCGCGAATGATCTGGTCACAGGTGGTTCATGATAACCCGAATCAATTTAAGCGCAAAGATATGCAACTTCATTGTTTCGGGATGTTTCCGGTTTATCGCGATGACATCAAAATCATCTATCTCATCTGTTCATCCTATAAAAATGGTATGCCGATGACTTTAATACCACCAATATCCGAAAAACAACAAACATATTTATTTTCAAAGGTTGGCAGCGGTCTACCCACGATCATAATGGAGCTGTTGCAAACTTTTGCTACAGGCTTATTAATAGTTGAATATGGGATAATACCCTGTAAAAATAACGATTAGCACACTAAAAAATCACGAAGTCCACTCCTAAACTCACAAAATGCTTTTAAATGAGAGGCCGTAATGGCGGCCGAGGCCGCGGTTTTCTTATGGCAATTGTATGCTTCTTCTTCTTCTTGTGTGGTGTTGCGAGAACACCTCGTGTAGATGGCGTTGATTGAAGATAGGGAGCCCCGATGAAAACCGCGGCCCCGGCCGCCATTACGGTCTCGCGTTTAAAAGCATTTTGTGAGTTTAGGAGTGGATTTCGTGATTTTTTAGTGCGCTAATCGTTATTTTTACTGGGTATTACCCCTTAATCAACCATTAATAAGCCTGTAGCAAAAGTTTGCAACAGCTCCATTATAATAGGGCCCTTGCAAACGTTTGCTGTGGGCAAATGAATAGTCCTTTCAAAAGTATAAAAACCAACGAAAATCACGAGATGCACTAGGAAAGTCTAAAATTCAGTAATAAATTCACATAACTGCTACGACAGCAAGTTCGTATAGTGACGGTTCAACGCAGGAATCATGGGAGATTCCTATCTATATTATGTCCCTTTCTCAACCAAGACACAGAGATATATGTCTCAATTTATATCGGAATCTCCCATGGTATCTGCGTCTCTCAGCCATTGAGCCCGATTCTGAGAGTGAATTTTTCTGATTTTTTTAGTGTACTCATTGTCATTTTTACACGTTTTTATGTAATAATCAACTCCTCAATCCCCTGTAGCAAAAATTTGCAAGAGCCCCATTCGGATCCATGAGTACCTACCAACCTACCTATGGTAGCGAAAATATACACTTTTTCAGGACACAGTTTAAGCACACAGTTTTAACTCTTTTAACGATTTTAACTCTTTGCCAACTGACTGCCCCTTTGATGAGTTTCGGTGCGGTTTCGGTAGCTCAATGTTATCTATCAGAACCGAAATAGAGTACAAGACAGACGGTCGCCATTTTTAAGGGAGTTTTCGCAGTTGATTGGTGGAGATACAACTTGCGTCCGATTTTACTTTAATCCAAGGACCATCCGTCCTGATGTGCTATATTTTGGCCTAGAACCCGTAATAACTCTTCTAAAATTTTTTACACCAAGACGACTTCACGTACAACTATAATGCCTGCCCATAATGAGCGTAAATGGTTTTACGCGACTATGAGTACATCATTTTCCCCCCTTGCACGATATATGTATACTTCTGAAGTAGTGCATGTGACCATAGCCGTTAAGTTTGAAGTTATTCTTAGTTTTTATTCAAACTTCGTAGTTTTCAAACAGTTTTTAAAACAAGAAAAAACAAAAAATAGAATTCTTGTAAAATCGCGCTTGGAAAGTTATAGTCAGTATATCATTTTTGAAATGAAACGTTTCAATTTCCTTGTGATTTCAGTAATTCCAATAAAATGGATAGGGAAAATCAATGTAAAAGTTAAAAATGACACTGTATGATGCTGATGTGGGTATATCCGAATTGGCTCCGGCCGATTTGGCTCCGGATCGAATTGGCTCCGGTCCGAGGCCGGTCGAATTGGCTCCGACAAAAGTTTTTGAAAAAAAAAAAAAAAAAACTAGAAAAAAAGTATGGCAACGCTGTTCTTTAAGATGTATGCTACAACCGCGAATACCGTGATAAGTGGTAATACAAAAGTTGACGTATTTTTCAAGTACCTACGCAGAGGATAGTTGTATTGGACCCAACAGCAGATTTTCTCCGGAGTTATGGGCATCTTTTTCACCCACTGACACCAGAACAACAAATTTCTGTGAACCATTCCATTCCTATTTCAACAAGGAATTCTCAAGTGCCCACCCTAATATTTTCTGTTTTATCAAAACCCTTATCAATTTTCGGACGGACATATATATATCAAACTGCAAACAACAACAGAATTGCCACCAAATAAGAAACAACAAAAGATAGAGGAATATCTACTCGACTGTTAAAATATGAAAAAAATTAAATTGATCGTTTAAATTTTGTAAAATCAACATCTTACAGAACAGCGTTGCCGTACTTTTTTCTTTTTTTCAAAAAGTTTGGTCGGAGCCAATTCGACCGCAGCCTCGGACCGGAGCCAATTCGACCGGCCTCGGACCGGAGCCAATTCGGCCATTTGGAAGCCAATTCGGTGTAGTGTCCGCTGACATTTGGTGCGTATCGCTAGAATTGTCCTAAAGTAAGGAGTGCATGATGCAGTGTCTTTTTAATAATATTGCAGTTTTCTCGCGATAGAGCCAATGATCTGAGTTAGCCACTGGCTGGTTTGCTCTTTGATGGCTATTTGTTCAGTCTAACTCTTTCAAATCAAAGTCACGCGGAGATTAAAAATAGATGCATTTATTCTATACTGAAACGTGAAACAGTTCGTAGCATTATTTGAATCAAAAAGAATCGTGATCTCGAAGAAGCATCGAGCAGAACGTATCGATATAGATAGATACTATTGATGAATAATGGGTCTGTTGCAAACTTTTGCTACAGCAATAAAAAGTGTTAATTCCAATGTGAAATCGCCTGAAAAGTCCATTGGTGGCATCATAAAGTCATGAAATACAATATTAAACTCACAAGAGGCGTTTATTGAAATCCAAGATGGCGGCAAAATATCGAGGGATCTGAATGTATGCACCGTGATCATCCAAGGATTGCCAACTTTGACAACCTCACTGGAGGTAGAGGTTATGTGTTTGTTTACGTTGTGATTCACAACATTAAATTCGCTGTAAACCCCAACATTCATCTTAATTTTAAATTGCGAGCGCATATCGGCGGAAAAGATATGAAGCTGAATTTTTATCACAAGAAAGTATGCAGATGGAACCCAGTGGCGTAGCGTGCGATTTGGCAACGTTGCGGTTCGTCCATTAAAACCCACGGAAAAGATCGAAGTGTTGGGTGTTCGGTGAACACCATCGCATTCGACCTTTTACATGGGTTTAAATGGACACAATACACTGTTGCCGAATTGCACGCTACGCCACTGATGGAACCGCAAATGCTCACAAAATAATTTTTAGACGTAGAATTCACATAGATCTCACTACGTGGTGACACCGGGTGACTGTAACTTGATGGATTTCCTGTATGATTTCATGTATGAAAGCGACTAGTATAGTGGCGCTATCCATCGGCTTGAAACTTGAAAAAGTTTCGCCTGAAATCACCTTAAGATAAGCAGTACGATGGATAGGTGCATGGTCTACAGTAAGTATATAACAGTGGCGTAGCATGCAATTTGGCAACATTGTATTGTGTCCATACTCACTTAAAAGGTCGAAAGTGAAGATGTTCACCGACCACACACTACTTCGATATTTTTCATGGGTTCAAATGGACGAACTGCAATGTTGCCAAAATGCATGTCACTGGCATATAATGTCTGCTCCTGACGTGGTGAATGGTCGATGACACGAGTTCGCTCAACTATGCATATTGCAAAATTCTGGGCGACAAAAAAAAAAAAAAAAAAAAAAAAAAAAAAAAAAGCTGACTAATCACGAACATATTGGATCGAGTGTTGTCAACTGGCCGTATACACTTTGATGGAAAATCAAAAATCACTAGCAGCTCTTTCTCTGAATTGATACAAAATCCGACGATTTTTTTTTCCTTCGTAGAAATCTGTCAACCACGCGCGAGTGTGCATCGTCAAACTTCGTGCATCGGCCGTATGACATCATAAACCAATAAAATACTGCGAGCAGCCGTTGGTTGAATGATGCTTCGATGCTTCATCTCATCGACGAGTTGTTTGATTATGCATTCCCATTTTTTCATTGTATCTGTTGATTCACCGGAATTTCATTTCTAAAATCATTCATACCTCGCTAAATGGGTCTGTTGCAAACTTTTGCTACAACGATTATTAGTGTATAATCTAATGTAAAATCGCCTGAAAAGTCCATTGGTGGCATCAAAAAGTCATAAAATGCGATAATAAACTCACAAGAGGCGTTTCATGAAGTCCAAGATGGCGGAGAAATATCGAGCAATTTGTATGCATGCACCTCGAACATCCAAGGACAGCCAACTTTGACAACCTCACTGGAGGTAGAGGTTATGTGTTTGTTTACGTTGTGATTGGTTGTGATAGATATTGTGAAGTTGGCTATCCTTGGATGTTCGTGGTGCGTACATACAAATTGCTCGATATTTCTCCGCCATCTTGGATTTCATTAAACGCCTCTCGTGAGTTTATTATTGCATTTGATGACTTTCTGATATCACCAATGGACTTTTCAGGCGATTTTACATTAGATGAAACTCTCTTAATCGTTGTAGCAAAAGTTTGCAACAGACCCATTGATCTCAACTCCATGGTTTTCTTTTAAAAGCACAGAATAATGGAATCAGAATGTAAATTCCCATAAGAGCCAATGGAAGAAAGTTCGGAATTTAACGGCACCAATAGGCAACGCTGTGCGGTCCTATATCCCAACATGGCGGACGTGAGTGATTTGTGTTGAAACTCATTTATTTCTGTAAATTCTGGAAAGAAATCTTAAGTTTCCGGCCTCACTTAAATTCTATTGGCATTTCAGAATGGTCTCTTATCAAGTATGGTAAATTTCACAAAAATATGGTAAATTGAGGTGACATTTTGGTTTCCACCATTCTCTGGTGAAATTTACCATACTTGTTAGCAGACTTCAAAATCAGCTATGCAGATGGTGAATTCTACCAGCCGTGTAAGATGCGATCAATAAAATTAAGTATACTAGAGGTAGTTTCAGAAGTGTAGGCGGACCTAGACCGATAATCTTTGGAATTTTTCAACATTATTTCTGATATTACTCGATGGAAATTAATGAAAATGAAATTGAGTCTTCACTTTTCAACGAGGAACACTTTAAACGCAAAAGAATAAAGTCAGAGGCAAGTTCGGTTTTATTTAAAAGGAATTAAATTTGAAAATCCGCCAAAGATTATGGTTTAGGTCCGCCTACACTTCTGAAACGAGCTCTAAGTAGTATAGAAATCGAAGACTGCGCAGCCTACGCGTTTCAAACCGCAACCATGCGGAAAGAAAGTTTCCGCGACGCGACAGGTAGTTAGGTAGTACATCTAAGTAAAGAAAAGGGCGTAAGGGCTGTTATTACCGTTTATTTTGCAGTAAATAGAAAAGGGAGGTTAGAGAGGAAGAGGATGGGGGGGGGGGGGGGGGGCTATAAACTAAGAGGTTTTAAAGGCGATGAAAACGACGAGTTTCCAGAAATACCCCAATAATCGCGCCTCGGGACCTCGCCTCATATTCCCGGAAAAAAGTATTTCAACCTTCCTGTATACGTTGCAAGCCACCGGCCACCGAGGGACAACAAACAAGCATTGCTGCCCTTCTTCCCTGTGTATAAAAGTTGGAGGGGGGGGGGGGTGTGGGTCGAATGGCAGGAGAAGGGGCGTGGGGTGAAAGGGGATGGGGGAACAAACAGGGTAGCTGTATGTAAATCATTAAACTTATTTACTTTGGGCCTCCCCCCCCTCTCTTCATAGAGCCACCACCGTCGCCAAGCACGTGAGTCGTGAATTCCCATAAAGCTCACGTATATCTAAAGTTCACGAGGGCCAGTCCTAACCCCCCCCTCCTTCCCCACCGCCCAATTTGCTTTCTGTTGGTTGGTTCTCCTTCGAACCGCGGGTTGAATTTTCTACTATGGACGCATGGGATATACCCGTAGTTAGTGCAGTAAATAAATGTTGTTCTCGGGGTTTTGGTTTAATGTTTGAAGTTCTATCGTGTTACATTTCAGTGCTGATGTATGTCGCACGTATGCGACTCACTCAAATATCTTGATTATCGGAGCTGTCCGGTCGGGTAAGAGGGGGGGGGGGGTTCAGAGAAAAAGAAAATTCCAAGAGTAAAATAAGGAGGAAAGCTTATCTCCATATTCCACTGATTTTGAATTTTTCTCTTGAGATTTAAGAAGATTATACGTGTCCCAATAGCATCATAATTGCTCCTAAAAATGGGGTTGCTGCAGACTTTTGCTTTAAGCGATCGATTCATTAGTCATTTCCAGTGTAAAAATTTCCAAAAATATCGATGGCAGCACGTATAGCACGGGCCAATATAAGTTGACACCTGAAGAATCAGGCAGGTTTGCACTATACGGCAACGCAGCGTGGAACTGACCCTTGTCAAGCGGCGTGCTCCATCTTGACAGGGGGTGCCGCATTCAGTGCATTGTTGCATTTCTCCACTTTTATTCATCATTTTCTCTCTGCTTCAGGTGTTACAACTTATACTGGCCCGACTATAAAAACTTCCGAAATCTTGTCCTAAATTCAATAAACGTTTTTCGTTGCCGAGCATAATGGTTGCGTGGGGCAGTAATAATGGGAGATTCCCATCTGATAATACTTTTATTCCATCAAGGTTACCAATAAGAGGTTACTTTCCTTTGACACCGGTGTCACCCATAGGTGTCCAGTACCATTGATCGGAGGTTGATCACAACTCTGGAACCAAAAAATGTATGGTCCCGGCAGTGTGCGCAAGTTGAATTCCGTGCGCGGTTTCGACCAATCAGAGAGCTTACGCACGTCACATGACCGTGCGTATAAGTTACGCTCGGGACCGAACAATTTTTGGTTCCTGGTGTCTAATTATTCTGTGAATCTTCCTTGTCAGCATTGAAAGAGTGACGAAATTAATACAGACATCTCCTAATAAACACTGCCCTACACCACCATTTCGCTCGAACAAATAAAAGCGTTTATTAGCCAGTTTAGTATAGTAGATAGTAGTAGTAGTAGTTTTTAGTCCTGCCATCGTTATTTTTGGAGGTTTTGACTCCAGAATCTACTATAGGAATAATCAGCAGCGGCTCGTGCAACCTGGCAACCATGCTCTTCTGCCATTTAAATCTATGCAAAAAGATCGATACCAGGTGAGGCACGACGCCTCACCAAAAAATCGATTATTTTACAGTTTATTAAATGGAGAGAATCCATTGTTGCCAAATAGCACGAGCTGCCAATGGGAATAATCGACCTGCTGGACTTCTGATGTGTTTCGAATCCACCCCACCTGCCAGTCCAATCGTTAAATATTTTTCATTATTCTCTCCAGGACCGAAATATGAAAAAAGGAATGAAATTCTGTTTTTATTTCATCAGAGACGATAAATGAGATTTTGACTCATTTTTTACACAGAAAAAATGAGTCCAAGAGACCAATAATTGACGAAATTATGGTCTTGGAAAATTTGCTGGCAAAAAAATCAGTTTTGAGGAAGTCGCGGCTCTCACAGTATGGCATACGTGCGCTCACAACAGACCCATTGAACCACCTATGCCATGGGGATCGATTATATTTCCCTTGGCTTTTTATGGAGATCATATCAATATATGGCAATTCATAAAGCTGTCTGCACTGTCAACGTTTTGAACCAGCCGAATGAAATGAGGCAACAAAAATACTTTCGGTTCTAAACAATATTGATTCGTGGTGTTTTGCAAGCATACTTTACACGTATGATTAAAGGAAAAGTTAAAACATCGTGTTTTCTATTTGATCGTTATGTCCGCACGCGTGGTTTTATTTAATGGTAATTTCCACACGTGCGTTGCTAGCGCCACTTCTTAGTAAGGAAAACTATTGTTAATATGGGTCCGATGTCAACTTTTGAGCGCAACGATGATTCCTCGCTTAACCCTTTCAGGAATAGTGGGACACATGTTGTCCCACTTAATTTAACATAGGATTCAATGGAATTTAAAGGTTTGCAAAAAGTTAAGTGACCTATATCAAAGTTCTTAGAAAACTGTCTTCTTTTAAAAATTTCGATAAAATCTAAAAAAAAAAAACCCTCAAAATCTTAAATGCGCGTTTGAAAGGGTTAAACTCTAGAAGAGGCGCGCAAGCTAAAAGTGCACCCCAATTCTTTTTTTTAGTTTGTGACTTTTTACACGGTTCAGAAATTCTTTTGAGGCTCATGGCATCTTGAAGCCTCAAGTTATGCTATAAGACACACATTTTGCCTATTTTTAGGCTGATATTCCTTGACTTTGATGGTACTGTGCGGCCTCAAAGTCACGCGGGCTACGCGCGCTTTTATTGTTACCATCTTTTAAATTGTCACTTTCGACAGTTTTTTTTTTTTTTTTTTTTTTTTTTTTTTTTTTTTTCAAGAAATTTCGCCGATAAGAGTATTCTCGGCTTCAGGAGACATTTTTTAAAAGAAAAACTGCTTACTACTGCTGCTTACTTGTGCACTTTCATTGGCAGACTTGTTATAAACGGACTCTTTTGTTCTATCGGCTGAGTTCAAGAATATTTGCATGCGTGAAACGAGAGAAAAATCAGAAAATAGTGATTTGACTTGTTGGAGTTTTTCACAAAATACATTATGATCGGATGTAAAACCAGTGGCAAGGCGTGTAATTTGACAACAATGTATTTTCTCCATTTAAATTCACCAAAGAAGTCGAAAGATTCAGTCATCGGCGACGACGAGGCACTTCGATCTTTCTAATGTTTTTAAATGGGAAAAAGAAACTTTGCCAAATCACACGCCTCGCCACTGTGTAAAACCTGAAGTAAACTATTAGAAATATTGATTATGAGAGTACTGCAATTGCATTCTTGAAGAAAACGTGCGATTTGAGCCATTTAAGCAAAAGTTACAACAATTTTAGTCACTGGGCTACATCTGTAGCCCGCGCGCCTCTTTTAGGGTTTTAACAGACTGTTTTGTAAAATGATGTATCGAATCGATCGCTGTTCGGGAGAAAAATAGCGCACGCTGCCCATTTTATCTGACGTGTAGGGAAAAAGTTGTGGGGGTGGCCGAGTGTCGTCACTGTTGAATAACCCTGTATAGTACTTCTTATGTGATAAAATTCTGCACCGAATTAAAAATGGGATCATTATAAATATGAGAGGTCGGGCCAATATTATGTCACGTCCGCTCGCTCGATCTTTTAAAAGTGTAACCATTGTTTCGCGACCGATGACTTTCGTGAGGCCCATAAAACAAGAGGTTTGCTCGTTATTAGAAGTCCCAATTTTTATGTTAGTGTCAATCGAGCGGGAAAAACTCACGGCAAAGTTTCATGGGCTTCCATCACATAGTTACTCTTCAATTTTTAATTCAAACTATGTCTCTCCTTCTTATGTATATATGTATATATTTTTTTAATCAATTTAATCGATTTTATGTTTCCCAAAAATAATGAGCGCTCAAGGTAAATGAGTGCGTCAATCGACGTTTGATCAATCTTGATACATCGGTCAATACTCTGTACGCTTTTGCAAAGTATATAGATTATTGTGGGTAAGTATATAAATTTAATTTATATACTTACTTACCTATTCAGCAGCACGCACGTAGCACGCCGCACACTATACAGGGTGTGTGAAAAAAAAAAATATGCGTGAATATTTCTTGATCGGCCTCGAATTTTGAAAGAATGCTGAAACATATTGTACCATATCCATTATTTCAGAGGGGGACGTTCTTTTATAATCTGCGGGCATTTCTCAAATTCGAAATCCTCCCTGTATAAAATAATCCTCGAAATAACTCAAAGTATAGGTATTATATGTTCCAGCGTTTTTCAAAATTCGAAGCCGCTGTTAAAATATTCAAAAGTGCTTCTTTATTTTTACGCACCCTGTACAATGTGTATATACGCAAGGCAAACGACTTGTTGAACACCATGTATCGAAATTTCTTCCATATGAACCTATGATCCCTCGACGTCTGGACTGAATTTCCGAAGAATCGATGCACAATTTTTTGCATAGGTTTAAACGACAGAAAAACGATTATCGAACCTCTGCACTGAGAAAATTTTCTTGTTGCCGTAACCGGACATCTGTTTACTACTTACTTGACCGGAATTCCTGTTATTTTAACAAGAAATTCCTGTTTTCAACATGAATGAAGTTTGGTCAAGTTACAGGAAATCCAGTTGAAATCACAGTGATCTGTTGAAATAACAGGAATTCCAGTTAAGTATCAGGTAAATTTTTCTCAGTGTAATGATTAATTATACTCCAAAAATAGCATATTCATGCCCAATTTGATTAAGGTGAAAAAATGTTAAAGACGAATGATACATAACATACTGCTCTATTTACCGTCGAGACGAAAATATACCACGCAGAATGTAGTAGAGGCGGCTCGTGCTATTTGGCGACCATGCAATTTTTTGCCATTTGAACCTAAGCAAAAGTATCGATTTCTCAGGGACTCAGTGAATCTTCCGCAGATCGATTATTTTACTTAATTTTAAATGGGGGAGTATCCGTTGTTGCCACATTGCACGAGTCACCACTGGAATCTAGCGGACAAACAACAAAGTAGATATTTTTTCGCATGGAGTATGCGGCGGGTACCTGTACTGAAATGCGTAATCCTCTGGTCAACCGCGGATGAAATCAAATCGGTGAATTGAAAGAATATCATCGAATATACACAACATTGGAGGCTCCCGTGGCTCGTGAATTGTGGCAACACTGTTTTTTCTCCGTTTGATTTTATGTAAAACAGTCGATTCGATATTGAAGCGCTGCTTTACAGGGCTGCCGTTTTGCGTATATAATCAATGCTATTTTTCAATTCACCATTGATTCCACCAGTTGAGAAAAGATTACACAGTTCACTTCAGTGTTTTACTGCACTGCACGAATATACTAGCATCTGTAATCTTTTCTCAACCGGTGGAGTCGTCGATGACTTTGAAAAACTTGCGGGTATTTTAATTAATCAACGGAGTTTCCACCGATTATAAGGAAAGATTACAGATCAGGGACCAAATAGTGTTGCGTCCTCACGGTCCCGCACGCAGATGATCGGTGAGCACTAACGGGGGGTATAAACTACACGCATACTTATGTGCGCACCATCCAACGTCTTTCGGAGGACCGTCAAGCCGTAACACTATTTGGTCCCAGAGTATTTTCGTGCATTACAGTCATACACTGAACTAAACTGTGTAATCTTTTCTCAACCGGTGGAATCATCGGTGAATAGAAAAATAGCATTGATTATACGCAAAACGGCAGCCCTGCTGCTTTGTCAACAATCGATTGTTTTACATATAGATTCAAATGGAGGCAAAACATTGTTTCCAAATTGCATGAGCCGCTACAGACACAAAAAGTGACTTCTCTGTCTTTTTCATAGGTTTTTTTGTTGTTTTTTGTTGTTTTGTTGTTTGTTTTATAAGGAGGAGTTATCGGTTACATCGCAATCATGATTACCCTCGCAGTGTACAGGGGAATATAAAATAACAATTCAGCGAATTTCACGTTGTTGAGGTGACGGTTTTTCGAACATCGTGTATGTATAATAACAAATTAACAACAAACTATTTTCTAGTTAGAACTTTCTCTTCGGAAAGTTAATTAAGACCCCTCCCTTTCTCCCCAGCCCTCACCACCAATAACATTGTTTGTTTACTCTTCACCGGAAGTTGTTACCGTGATCGGTGATGCGTGAATAAATAACAACCCTGCCAGCTCCCGGGGGACGAAGTTATAGGTGGTGTTGTGCATGAGTATAGAGAGGGGGGGGGGGTTGGGGGGTGGTGGAAACGAAAAGAAAGAAGGATGAATGGAGCTAAATGAAGGTATAGATAAATGAAGATCGAAGCGGAAGAAAGTTTAGGCGGCAAAAATATTGTAGAAATAAGGGAAGACATCGCACAAAGTATAGAGGAAAACAGTGGCGTAGCCAAGGGGGGGTGCAGGGGGTCTGGACCCCCCCCCCCCCATGACACCAACATTTGTCCTCAAAAAATGTAATTTTTTGCGTTTTCAGACAAATTTTACCAGATTAGTATCTTTGGACCCCCCCCCCCCCCCCCATGACAATTTTCGAACCCCGGACGCCCCCCTAGAAAAATTCCTGGCTACGCCACTGCAGAGGAAATAAGAGACATAGAGAATAAAGAGATATCTTTTGTAAATTTTTTTTTAGCAGAAATGATAATTTTTCGAGGCATTTCAATGCAAATTTGGTAATAATATGTAGTGCGAAACGGGGCCTAGTCTGTATACGAATTTCGAAACTAGAAAGAGATGGGTATTCATGGGAGTCACGGGAGAGTGAGTGAGATAGTTTAGAACGCTACGCGAGTTTTGTCGCAACCGATTGCGACCGATGAGTGCATTGTTGTGATCGTTGGCTAACCGTTGACTTCGCACTAAAACCGTCTATAACTTAAACAAAAGTTTGCAATAGACCGATGCTGTAAAGTTAAATCACTTGAAAATAACGATGAAATATACACAGAAAAAGAAAAAAAAAAATGTTTTAGGTTTAAAAAAAAAATGTTTTAGATTTACAAAGAAATATTTTTGAATTACCTATATGACAAAATGACTTATTTTAAAATTGAAACTAAGTTTTGTTAAATTAATCAAACTTTTCATTTGATCAAAATACCGAATTTTCAATTTAAAAACAATTCTTTTTAATTTAAATACAGTAATTTTAATTGAAAAACAATTAATTTTGCTTTAAAAACAATTAATTTTAGTTAAAAAGTACGTCCTATTGTCATATAATTCAAAAATATTTTTTTTTAAATCGAAAACATTTTTTTTTTATTTGCATTTGTCTGATTTCCGTGGCTATTTTGAATTACCTATCTCAAAATACAAAACAAAAAACAGAAGCATCAGCTTTGTAGGTATTTTAAAAACTGATTCGTACTTTTGCGCATGTTTGCAGACTTGTTAATCCTAAAATAAAACCAAAAGCTTTGCATGATAATTGAAGTTTTTTTTTCTTTCTTTCTTCACCTCCTGTTAGTCGAAAGAATGAGCAGCGATTCTCTTCGACGAAGACGTAATTTAAATTTCATCATTCATTGAAAATGCAAAAATGCTTAAAATAGCAAATAATGCTGGCAGATGTACCAGCGTTTTTGGAAACTCGTTTTCAAACTCCGTATCGTACACACGGCTTACGCTCTACCGCGATCGTATTTATTTTTTTCGGCAAAATTTGTCTCAAATCAAACGTTGGAAGGTCAGTCGGTTCTTCATTTTTTTTCTCTCTTTTTTTTTAAAGCTTTCTCAAATTCATGTATGAATACACACAACACAGACACCTATAAATACCCGTGGCCTTTAGCGCAATAACAAAGTTTATCTTACAAACTTCGTTCAATATTTATAAACGTATTCGATCGCACTGGATTAATGCATTGGTTTCATTCATCATTTTCTGACGTGCGCGGTTGCAATAAATGAATGGAAAATCTAGGAAAACAAATTTGAAAGGAGCTTATGCCTGTTAGAATTTGACACAAATTAAAAGCTGTGTGATCATTTAAAAAGAAAATTCTGCATCAGCATGTGTCCATTACAATTTTGAGTTTATGTGTGATACAAATTATTAATCTTTTTCATTTTTTTTGGTGCGAATTTATTTGGCTTTATTCTCCTGTATATTGGAGAATCTACAGCCACTTATAGACAGATTGAAAGAAACAGGGTTTTTATGACATCCATGTCCTTCCGAGATGACTAGAGATTCAAGATCGTCAAATCTTGTCGTCTCGGCTGGGATTTGAACCCGGGACCTCTGGGTTAGTGGCCAGTTGCGCTGACCACCAGACCACGGAGGCCGACTTAACCTTTAAAACCCTAAGGTATTTGATAGAGTACTACTGGGGGGAGGGGCTCCGCTTTTAATGGGGTCCCCAGGGACCCCAATTTAAAATTGAGTTATCTCCAGTCTAAATTTTTTAAGATTTATCCTGTCTTGATGGAATTACTCCATACAACCTAGAAATGATATTTGCTGGTCGATTTAAAAAAAAATTATCTAACCCGTTTTTAATATTTTTTTTTTTTTTTTTCAAACAAACCAAAACTCCATTAATTCTTGCGTGAATATGACCACATTCATGATTTTTTTCTCTTTTTTTTTTTGCATATGCTTTTCTTTCTCAATTATTCGCTCATGTATAAAGAACCCTATAGGTACCTACATTTTGTGTCATTCTGTGTGGGTTTTTTCCCAGTAAATTTTATACTTTCTCGTTATTGTTTGTGATTACTATGTGGTGAATATATATCATGTTTTGTGTCGATTCGCCCGAATTCTGAAAAGGAAACGCCGGGCTAGTACCCATCTACTTTGCCGAATGGCGTCGATGGTCATATTTGCTGCTTGTGGTGCATGCATGCAGGGTTAATTCGCCCATTCGACTTCCATCTTAGGCCATAGGTAGGCTATAAGTAGATTATATGAGCCTATTTAATGATCTAAATGTGATTTTCACGCGATTTTACACTAGAATCAACCATCCATGACTCTGTATCGAAAGTATGCAACAGACCTATTATGATGTGTGGGGCGTGATTACCATAATAAAATCATTAACACTAAAAAAAATAGATTTGTGAAATCAGTAAAATGAAGCAAAGGCTCATTTTACCAGCCATTTTCAGTAAAATTGACTAAGCATATAGCCAATTTTACGTTTTGGATTGTATATTTTGCTTAATTTTGATTAATTTTACAATTTGGATTATAAACTTTACCAATCGGATTGTAAATTTAACAATTCAAAGCGTTGTAATTTTTGCAAGTCGTATAGCTGTCACGCCAAGACAGCCATGTAATATGCAAAAGTCACAATGATTTGGATTGTAAAATGTACTGTTTAGATTGAAAAATTTGCGATCCAAATAGAAAAATTACTAAAACTTAAGCAAAATTTACAATTCAAATCGTAAAATTAGCCATAAGTTTAGTAGGATTTACCGAAAATAACAAGTAAAATTAGCATGTGCTTTATTTTACTGATGATTTTACAAAACTTAATTGCTTTTTTAGTAATTTCATTTTTTTCAGCGAATGTCTTGTCATATATAGAAAAATTCCTGCTTCCTCAACTCAGCAAAATTCACCGCTCAATGTTTGTCAGTGATTACTGATTTCTTTGACACTCATATAAGACGCATTCGCGGAAATGCCTTATTTACATTTTTTTTCGTTTTTTTTTTTTTGTTTTGTTTTGTTAATAACTGCCCTGATTTCATTTGCGCCGGCTCAAAGGAAAACAAACAAGCGAGTGTTAAGTTTACTTTTGTTTTGCTTTGTTGCAGACATAGTAGAAACAAATGAGAGTGTGCTGGAAAATTCGCGTTCTATCGACCAAACTACAAATATCAAACGTTAAATCAAATTTGATTCTTTTTAAGAAAGAATTGAACTTATTTGCGGTTTGTCATAAAACTGATCATGGTTATCATTTATTTTAGGACGCTGTATTGCTGGTCGAATCGAGACTATTTTAAGGGAGCTGAGTTCTGAATTGCGTACTTATACAGTGCTGAAGCCTGCAATTTGGCCAATTTTGCGTCTGGTACATTTAAATCCACAAGGAAATCGAGACTTTTACTCTGTTTGAGAATGCTATCCCCAATGGCGTACGCAGGAATTAGTCTCTCTCGCTCTTTTCCCGTTTGAGTGTATGTACTAGAAAAGGAAAGAGATAGGGGCTGAAGACACGTTCGAGCCCCTGTTTCTGTCCTTTCTTTACTCACGTGTTCAAATGGGGAAAGAGAGAGACAGACTAATTCCTGTGTACGCTACTGGCTATCCCACCCATGAATTCTATTCTTCATCGCATGCAGTAACGCTTTACAATATAATTTATAAATATATAGCGACTGGAAAACATCTGGAAAGTGCTGCGATTTATAATTAAAATTACTTTCTTCCTATTTCTATTTCTTTTTTTCTGCAATCATTAAATCAAAAACAAAAACAAAATATAAAAACTAATAAAGAAAAGAAAAAGAAAAACCGGAAAAATTACTTAATTTTAAAAATAAATTTAATCTCATTGTTACAGGGGGAGGGAAAAATCGGGCGTGCGTCAGAACATTTGACGCATCATTCTATGTTTTTACGTCAATAATATGTGGAACTTCCTCTTTTTTTTTTTTTCGCGGAAAAATTTAAGGGCAATAAACTTTATAGATACGCCTTACGAAAAGGGGCTGTTGCATATTTTACTATGCATGTTGCATATTGCCGTTCTGAAAAATTTACCGTTTCCAACGAATTTTGCGAAGGATTTAGCCCATATCTCTGTTCTTTCTTAAAGGCATGTATCCTAACGAGCAAAAAGAGGGAGCGAGGGAGAGAGAGAGAGAGAGGGGGGAGACGGGGGGGAGAGAGAGAGAGAGAGAGAGAGAGAGAGTGAGTGAGTGAGTGAGTGAGTGTGTGTGTGTGTTTGTTTGTGTGTGAGAGAGAGAGAAAGAGGGAGAGAGAGAGAGAGAGAGAGAGAGAGAGAGAAAGAGCGAGAGAGAGATAAATAGAAACCACCGACTTATCACCAGAAATTTTAATGCGGTTGGATGGGGGGGGGGGGTGTTATTACTATGAATCATATCGACTTTAACTCCGGGCAAGTATCATTGTTGCCAAATATTCAGAGGTGTGTATATTAGCGTATAGTTGCGCAACGTCACATTTTGTCCATTTATAAATCCATATGAAAGGTTGAATAATTCGGGGGTGTTCACTGCAAACACATACCTACCAAATACTTCAACCTTTATCATGCGTCTAAATGGACAAGATGCGCACTTTGCCAGATTACACACTACGCTATCTTGTCCAGGAATTCGTCTGCTTTCACTCTCTCTCTCTCTCTCTCTCTCTCTCTCTCTCTCTCTCTCTCTCTCTCTCTCTCTCTCTCTCTCTCTCTCTCTCTCTCTCTCTCACTCTCTCTCCCTCTCTCTCACTCTCTCTCACTCTCTCTCTCTCTCTCTCTCTCTCTCTCTCTCTCTCTCTCTCTCTCTCTCTCTCTCTCTCTCTCTCTCTCTTTTCTCCTTCCACTAGAACACAAGTGTTAGAAAAAGACAGAAGTATAGGGGCTCGGCCCATTTCTCTATTACTTCAACATCATACTTACTAATTGTAAGTGACAAAAGCCCCTATCACAGGCCTTTTCAAACAAATGCGTTCAAATTAATAATATATATAGCATGTGCGTTGCGCCTACTCTCAGTACATGAATGAAAAAATCAGTTCCACAGCCCCCCCCCCCAATACGGATTTCTGTAATTTTATTCACTTATGAACTTTATAATAAATACACGTTTTCCCTCTTCATTTTAATGTAAAATAAGCTCAGTTTTTTCACCTGAAGTATGTACTTACCTACATTTAACCAGATGGTGCGCGGTCGAATAACGTTTCATTTCTCCTTTATAGTCGTGAAAATTATATCGAACTATGGAGTATGATCTGAGAACGTCAAAACGTACGTGGCCAAAACTCAGAAAGTGAATTTCTCATCAATTTCTCATTTATGAACTTTCAAGACCAATTTTAATCACAGAAAACACTCTGCACGAACAAGTCATTTAAACCAGGAAACGCCACGTGAATTTTAAAATTAAGCTTGGAAGGTCGAAAAAGATTATATTTTTGTTGAATTTTCGCTGATTTTTTGCCTCTTTTTCTTTTTTTGATCTCAGATCATAATGCCATAAGGGAGTGCGATAAAGAGCCTCAAGTTAGACTTTTTGCATGGGTTTAAATCAGCGTGGCTGATGCTCGATGCTCGCATATGCAATGACTTTGACGTCTCAAGCACTTTGACAACCACTATTTTTGAGTCATTCAAACTTATGTAAAAGTATCGATTTCTACGGAAGGGAGGGAGGGTTGAATGAGCTTTCTGAAGATAGAATTACCAATTACCATGGGGAGCCCCGCCAGTACTATCGACGAATTAAAGATTGTCGCGAGATTTCCACACATTATTTTTAGTGATGGGTGTGAGTGTGGGACTGATCTGCAACGGCTTTCCCGTCCCTCCCGCACTGGTCTCTCCCCTGCAAGGTGTGAGGAGTACGAAGAGTGGCCGAACGAGAACCTTGAAGGCGTTACTTAGCTCGTGAAAATCTCACGACAATCTTTAATTCGTCGATAGTACATTAGCGTCACGTGCAATTTGACAACATCGTAGTCCGTGCATTTAAACCCATGAAAAAGGTCGAACTATTGGATGTGCACAGTGCACTCACTCGAATCAATATTTTACATGAGTATAAAATGGACAAAACGCAATGTTGCCAGACTGCACGAGACGCCATTATGGTCGCCACTATGCAATGAGGTGTGTTTTCCTCATTAATCCTAGGTAAAATAATCGATCTGAATCACTGGAATAGATTATATAACCGGATTTAAATGGACAGTGAGCATATCCGGCAGCTACGCTCCTCCTCCTCCTCCTCCTCTTTTATCTGAAACTATAGTCGATGGATCGATTCGATCAAATCGAAGGACGTAGACTCTATGAATTGAATCGGGGCGAGGGTGAATATGAAGTCGGAAAATAATTCGTACGCAAACAATTCCAACGAAAACAACAGAAACCAAACCTCCGAAAAAACAAACAAACAACCATCGCGCGGCTTAGCGCACGCGCGTCTTGATGCAGGCCGCACGGTGGTACATAGACGCAGGATTTTCTGAGCATTGATGGTTTTATAATAAGACTACAAAAATCTCTGTATTTAACAACTTTAATGTAATAATAAATTAAGTCTGTTTCAATGAGAGTTTAGATATAATAATAAATTTAAATTATAAAAAAACAAAAAACAAAACAAAGTTTGTAATAATTAAAGGTGTACGTTTGTTAAATTAATACATTTACACCAACTTATTCCACAACAAGAAAATATTGTTAAAAGAGTTAAACAATGAAGACAAAAGAATAGACGATAAAACAAAAGTACAAAAGAAGAAAACACAAAAAAAAAGAAATAGACAGTAATAAGTACAGAAATAATTGAGAACAATAGAAAATTAGTCAGTATATATGACAATGTCTAAAGTTGTAATATGCTCGTCTTTAAAAAGCGAATAAAAATGATA
This sequence comes from Trialeurodes vaporariorum, assembly GCA_011764245.1. Lineage (NCBI taxonomy): Eukaryota > Metazoa > Arthropoda > Insecta > Hemiptera > Aleyrodidae > Trialeurodes > Trialeurodes vaporariorum. The sequence goes on from VMOF01000013.1 coordinate 25,100,035, forward strand.
TAGCTTTAATGTACAGCTTGAAATTAACGAGTTACATTATAACGAAGGGCCACAGCGGCAAGGTTGTATATTTTGTCCATTAAAACCGATTAAAATAATCGAAATCTTGAGGATTCAGTAAATCTCAAGGGCTCAGTGAATAATCTCAAATTTGACATTTTGCAAGGGTTTAATAACATGATGAAATGCATTTTTGCCAGATTTCACGCTGCTATGCTGTACACGGAAAAGCCTTTGGCGTTGAAAATTAAAAGACCTCATAACAATGGATAAGGTCTCAATAGTGGGCACCTATTTGAGGAAGGGGCAGGAAGGCATTGGCCTAAATTTTAGGAATAGTTAAAAAAAAAAAAAACAAAAAAACCCTACCTTGAAAATGATCTTTTAAAGGCTAAATAATGAGCTTTTGGGGTATTCTCACGTTGATGCTCCTCCCTCCTTCCCATTGGCGGATACAGGGGGAGGTGAAGGGGGCGATCGCCCCCCGCTCGGCCAAAAAAATTGGAAAAGAGGGGTGAGGAAGGGGGAAAGCATCAGGAGCGAAAAAAGAAACGGGGGTCACTAAGGGGTGAAAATCCCGAATTCGCCCCCTGCGACTATGCGGAGCAACTGCAATTGAATTTTTCTCCCGCCCCCGAATTTTGGCAAATAGACATCTACAGTCTACCAACGTCAGTACAATGAGCTATAACTTTAGAGTGGCACATCAAGGAACGTTCCGATGGTTCATTGGTGTCACCTAGGGCGCCGCCATCTTGCCGTAAAAATCGATTTTGAGGTTAAGTTTTGTAGGTTGTTTCCGGTCGTTTCGTAAACAAACTCGGGCATCGCCGGAAACGGCCTGCAAAATTTAACCTCAAACCTTGGAATCTGCTGTCCAAATTCCCGCCAAATTCCGAACGACCTACAAAATTTAACCTCAAACCTTGGAATCTGCCGTCCAAATTCCGCTTTTTCTCGGGATTCCTTCTACCCTGTGTGGCATAAGGTGGACCAGCCCGCTGCCACTCTAAAGTTATAGCTCATTGCGTCAGTATGCATGGTGCGGGTTTTCTGCGACCGTGTTCCCCTCAAAAGTAAAACCGAAGTTGAATTTTAACTGTGCGCGGTGAAATTGGTTTCGAATGAAAATTTTGATTGCTCAAATTACAGTAACCAGTAGCGCACCGAGAGTTTCTTCATCTCTCTCTCTCTCTCTCTCTCTCTCTCTCTCTCTCTCTCTCTCTCTCTCTCTCTCTCTCTCTTTCTCTCTCCCCCTCTCTCTTTTCTCCATTAAAAGACGTATGTTAGACAGGGATGGACAAGGGGATAAAACTCCCTCTTTCTGTCCTTTTCCTACTTATACATTTAAATGGGAAATGAGAGAGATGGAAGATATCCTGGTTGCGCCAGTGACAGTAACTAAAGGATCTGGACACAGAAACTGGAAACACAGTATACACAGAAACAGAGTAACTGGACACAGAAATCAATATAAGTGCATTTAATTTGTAATTAAATTACTTTTGCATTTTTAGGCAAAATATATATCTATACAGTTCTAGTCAAAATTCAGTTTCAGTTTCAGTCAAAGTTCAGTCTCAGTATTTGTCAGTCTCTGCGGTAAATATTTTTCGCGGAAGAATACTTTTAAAATCGAGTTCCACATCCACAGTTATCATTATTCAAATGATTTGTTCCTTCACTCTGAAAACACTGCTGTTTAAAAGCGTAAAGTAAATATAACTAGAAAATTTGCATTTTTTGGAGGTTGAAAAAAATGAAGAAATAAAATATATATATAAAAAAAAATAATAATAAATAAAAAAACTAAAAAACTAAAACGCTTTTGATGGGTGACGTAATATGCAAGCTCAATCAAGCGCCCCTCCTACTATGTAAGTACATTTAGTTCATTGCAATCGTTATACTTATAAGTCTGATCACAATTTTTTTTTCTTTTTTTTTCAACTTTTTATTTTTATGAATATTTCCACAATAATTGGAATTAATTCATTTTCTTAGAACTAATTGTACATTGCACAAAATATAAATATATCTAGTTGTTTTGGAGTATGTATTTATACTCATATCTAATTACGTAGTAAAATTCTGGGACAAAATTTAACCTTTCTGCTTACGTACTTACTCGAGTAAATGAATAATATTGATATAATATAAATGTATATAGGTAAATACAATAATAACTTAATTGGGAAAAATATACTGTGGAACAAAATAGGTAAAATAAACGAGACGTTTCGGGGAAACAACGGCCCCTTTATCAATTAATCGTAAAAATAAAAAAAAATATAACTTATTTATAAGGTTTTATTGTTTTATTTTTACGATTAATTGATAAAGGGGCCGTTAATTGCTTCCCCGAAACGTCTCGTTTACTGTACTGATTTTGATCTACAGTATTTTTCCCCAATTACGTTATTATTTCATTCTATATGTGACGGGCTGTTTTAAATCATTTTATTAAGGTAAATACATTACATATACTTATAAAGGTAAACAGTAAACAAATGGCTATAGTTTATTTCTATACTCTAGAGAAGAGTCAATTCATGTCCGCAGTAGCGAGGCGTGATATTTGGCAACAATGTATTTTCTCCATTTAAATTCACCATAAAAGTCGAATGCTTCAGTCATCGGCAATGACCAAGCATTTCGACATTTCTGGTGTATTTAAATGGGAGAAAGTAACGTTGCCAAATCGCACGCCTCGCCACTGCATGTCCGGCAAAATAAATATCCCGGTCCACTGGGCGGTGCGAACAAACTGGAACGCGCGCGCTTAAAGATAAAAACGAAATCGATCCTAACCGCGTCTGTTTATCAAAACAGATCGATGATGCCAATTCTACACAACAATTTCCGCCGCCTTTAATAGCTTACAACTGCCAACATAATTTATAAGATACCGATCTGATATACCTAATAGACCGCAGTTATTGCACCGTACGTCACTTGCCGATTAAATCGTTTCGATGTCTCGGTTGAGACCGAAAAAAGATCTTAACATCAAAATGGAGCTTTTTCGAACTTTTGCTATAAGCAAATGAATGGTTAAATCTATGATGTATAAACCAACGAAAATCACACTAAAAAATTCTTAAATTCGGTAATGAACTTATGAAAAAGCTGTAACGACAAGGTCGTAATGGTAGAGCTACGCAGGTATCATGAAAGATTCCTGTCTAATTTATTGTCGCACTTTCTCTACGGAAACACAGAGATACGTCTCAAATTAGATAGGAATCTCCCATAATACCCGCGTAGCTCCGCCATTAAGCCCGATTCTGAGAGTGAGTTTTGTGATGTTATAGTGTACTTACCGTCAGTTTTACAGGTGCAAGCTATGCAAGTCAATGAGCTATAACTTTAGAGTGGCACATTAAGGAACGTTCCGCTGGTTCATTGTTGTCACCTAGCTAGGGCGCCGCCATTTTGCAGTAAAAGTCGATTTTGAGGTTAAATTTTGTAGGTCGTTTCCGGTTGTTCCGTAAACAAACTCGGGCATCGCCGGAAACAACCTACAAAATTTAACCTCAAACCTTGGAATCTGCCGTCTAAATTCCTCTTTTTCCCGGGATTCCTTCTACCCTGTGTGGCACAAGGTGGACGAGCCCGCTGCCACTCTAAAGTTATAGCTCATTGATGCAAGCATTAACTCTACAATCACCTGTAGCAAAAGTTTGCAAGAGACCCATTGACGGACAGATATGGAAGCAAATAATCCATTAATGGGTCTGTTGCACACTTCGCCTACAGCGTTTTAAAGTATCAATTCCCATTTAAAAATGCCTCCCGGCAGGCCGGAAAGACGAAGTAGATTCCATGCTTGGTTAAATCATTTTTTCAAAAATTTAAATATAGGTTATAATTTTCGTTTAATTTTTCTCTGAATTTTTTTTTTTTTTAATCAGCTGCTCAAAATCCAAATATTATTGTGAAAAAGATTATATTACCAATAGAGAAATGTGTAATCTTTACAATGCAAGTGAGAAATAAAAGCTAGGTTATATAAGTTTTTCACAAATTTCAGTAAATAGGTTATGTTATGATTTTATTTGAATTATTCAATTTTTTTTTTATCAGCTGTTCAACATTTAAATAAAAATGTCCTTGAGAAAAAGATTATAGTACCAAGATATAAAAATGTGTAATCTTTGTAACGCTAATGAGGAATAAATCTAAATAAGAGCAGCTGATAAAACAAGAAAATAAATAAATAACGTACCTAAGCAACGGTGTACGTGTAAAACAAAGAAAGAGCAATTATACCAGTACACCATCCTTGTCTTTCACTTGTAAAATCCCATAAGAAACTAAATAGCTCGTAAAACACGTAAAACACAAGGAAAATTCAAGGAAAAGAGCATATGAACTAAAAACATCCTCCAGGATATATACTAAAATTTACGATACAAAAAAACAATTTCTTCATATAAAAACACTGCCAAAAAACCCGAAAAACACATCACTATAACTCGCTTACAACGCAAAACACGAAAAAATGACTCGAGTAAAAAAGTTGCTTAACAAAACGGCCAACATAAATTTCCCCAAAAAAAACACTCAAAACAAACACTCCTAAAAATAAACCTCAAAAACACATTTTACGACTCAAACACGGCCCATAGCGCGAAAACTAACAATCGGATTTACACCATCTTCGAACTCATCCAAGAAATAAACCCAACAAATAGTTGAGAAAAATTTCAAGAACAAAAACCAAAAATTACGAACAGGATCGTGGGACATAAAAACGGTAAAACTGGCTGAAACATACATATAAAGATATATATATATATATATATATATATATATATACAATTTTCAACGAGTGGTATTTTCTCACTCAGGGGACCATGAAACGTGCTCATTTGATAAAATTTCCCGAAAAATCCAACATCGCACCCTCCGCAATAAGTAGATTCATGGAATCTACTTAAAAGCCGAGAAAATAACAATGTCAGCATCAGAAAACACTAAAATTCAGTATTAAACTCACAAATTGCGAAAAACACTACACACTATTCAACCTTGTATCTTTCCACCACGTGCACGATATTTCGCGATATCAGCGCGGCACATTCAAATAATCACGGCCGACTGTCATCACAGCTGACTTCATAAACAAATAAACAGTAAACACTGACGGCGTCTGCTCGAATTCTTACGTTTCAATATCCTCAATTCCTCTCAAAAGGTTGTGAAAGGTAAGGAAACCGATATTTGTGTCGAAAACTTATCAAAATGAATCAATAACACACAGGAGATCCAAGGATGATTCCAACTTCGCTCACCATTCTTGAAACTCCTGTGTGTTATTGATTCATTTTGATAAGTTTTCGACACAAATATCGGTTTCCTTACCTTTCACAACCTTTTGAGAGGAATTGAGGATATTGAAACGTAAGAATTCGAGCAGACGCCGTCAGTGTTTACTGTTTATTTGTTTATGAAGTCAGCTAGCTGTGATGACAGTCGGCCGTGATTATTTGAATGTGCCGCGCTAATTTCGCGAAATATCGTGCACGTGGTGGAAAGATACAAGGTTGAATAGTGTCTAGTGTTTTTCGCAATTTGTGAGTTTATTAATGAATTTTAGTGTTTTCTGATGCTGCCATTGTTATTTTCTCGGCTTTTTACATAGGGATTGATACTTTAAAACGCTGTAGCCGAAGTGTGCAACAGTGAACAGACCCATTATCTATAGAAACCTCTTTTAATGGAACTGCGAACCTCTTTAAATTCCAGAGACAAATAGAGACGGAGCACTACGCTGAAATCCATAGGGAAGATTTGAGGCACTCTGAATTTTCGGGGATTCAACAAAATAACATGTAAAACAACAGTCAACACCTTGCGATGTCGCATTGTGTTGAATGGTGAGGAAAACACAGGGGGGATGGGCGGGAAGTGAAGAGGAGGGTGCTCACCATTCAACACCATGCGACGTTGACTGTTGTTTTGTTGAATCCGCGAGAATTCAGAGTGCCTCTGAGGCAGCCAGTTAGTGCTCCGTCTCTATTTGTCTCTGTTAAATTCAAAATTCAGGATATAAAAACAGTTTGCGTTTTTTGCTCTCAACTCAACCGTCACTCTGCTTTGAAGGTTATATCTTTTTCGGGGATCACAATCGATTAATCGAAGCGATGCAATCGACCCGTTGGTATCATCACTGAATGATTCTTTTCACCCGAGGCAACTTATTATTTAGTTCAGTTACAAACAATGGGTCAGATGCAAACTTTTTCTACAACGTTGTGCGGGTCCGATTCCTATTTACTTAAAATCGCGTGAAAATCACATTGAATCCTCATGGAGTTCAATTGAACCTCCAAAAAATCGATTGTTTAGCATATGTTCAAATGGGAAGATAAAGATAGCCGATTCTCCAAGAGCCGCCTCTGATTAACGATTTTCTTTTTCTTCATTCACATTTCCTCACTATATAGAGGATAATATATTTTCTCTTATCCTAGCTATCTAAAACATAAATTATGGAAATTAAAATTAATATTTCACTCGTTCGCGAGTTGACAGGAAGATGACAATAAAAAATGAATAAAATATGTTGGTTGTTCTACAAAATATTGAACTCAACATTTGTACGACTATCGAAAAAATATCAGCTTCGTTCCACTGTTAACCGATGGGTGGCACTATCGGCCTTATGAAGCTATAATGTTTTCATGAAAGCTGTAGAACTGTCAAGTCCAATATTTTCTAAAACGGCGACCTATAAATAGCTATAGATTGTACGTAAAATATTTACATTTGACGTCATATTCCATTACGTTGACTGTCAAACGATAAGAGAAAAAACTGTACATATTTTGCTGACTTAATAATAAGTAAAAAAAAAAATTCATTCATGATGAATTTAAAATTCAGTTAATTTACTCAGTTTTCAATTTGGATTGTTTTTATTTTTTATGTAATTTAAATAATAAGGAAGAAGAAAAGATTTAGTATCTAAACACACTTCTTTATTTTACCATGCACGAACTAACTACGTTATTTTATTTACCTTTAATTGTTATACTCTATTTGAATGATACAGTATCAATTTATTATTGTTGTTGTATAATTCAGGAAAATGCGTCAAAAACTGTTACAGTTTTAGAATGTGATCATGGAGAGTAATATTGAAAGCTGAGGATTCCCGGGTAATCCGGGTATGAATGAGCCATAGAAATATCTGCAGACTATAGAAATTTGAGTACAGTTAATTTGTTTGGCTTTTGGTTTTTTTTAAAGGCTTAATTTCCTTATTTGGAACCATACCAACACAACCACGATTTTTTTTACTGTCTAAGAAATCTGCGAATTTTTGACATCCATGCAAATCCAAAGTGAAGACCTAAGGCCATCAAATTTTGTCACCACGGCTGGGATTCGAACCTATGTCCTCCGGGTTAGTTAAAATCTTTGGTTTCCGGCATTTTTCGAGACTGACCGTGAAACCACCACCAATGATCCATCATGATTAGTTCAGTCACTAACAACGCAAAAAATTAATCAGTGGATTTATTACTGTGGTCGAAAATTTTACGGGGGAGAGAAATGTAATGTCAGAAAGTGAAAGTACTTGATGAGCTGAGAACAAAGGCACCTTTGGTTTTTTCCTATTTGTCACGGTCTCGGATATACACGCGTGTAAAGTTGCTAAAAATCACGTGCATGTGTAATGTGGTGACGTCACATCAAAGGATCTCCATTTAAAACAATGTATATTTTGGGCCAAACTCGCATCTCCGGAACCATGAAACCTATAGTTAGAAACTGGTATAAAGACATCCTTGTTTTGAGCGCACCGAGTGCTCTCATTTGCTTACTAAAAATTACCGAAATTTAGACCCATACAACTACCCAATTTTCAAGAACTTATTGTTTACTGGCATGAATTTGCGTTCAGAGGTTTTAATATAATTTCTTTTTGTCAGGTCTTTTTTTTTTTTTTTTTTTTTCTTTTTTTTTTACCTACAAACACCCTGGATGTTGTCTCATCAGTTTCAAGCATCTATCCTGCAGAGTGCATCAGAACCCTCAAACCCGCCATGTAAAGACAATAAATTCTTCTCCGTGATTCTGAATGCCAGAGAAAATGAAAAGAAAAAAATCAAAATTTATAAAGCTCTGTCTAACTGTCTTTATGAAGTAGACAAATTCGGAAAAGAACTGAACCCCAAACGTAATATAATTTGCTTCCTAGAAAAACACCAAAATCCAGACCCTTGCAACTGCTCCGTTTGAATGAACATACCTCTCATTAACTTGCATGAATTTGCATTAAAAAATTTTGAAAGAGTTACATATTTTTAAGTCGCTTTGTTTTACAGCCACCCTGTATGCATATTGCCTTTTGTTTTACAGCCACCCTGTATGCATATTGCATATTGCCTCAAGTTAGTGGCATAGCGCGTGCAATACCTACGGCTCTTGCGAACTTTTGCTGTAGGAGATTATAAAGAGTTGATTCCTGCATAGAAACCGTAAAAATGACTATGAGTTTACTAAAAAAAATCACGAAATTCACTCTCAGTATCGGGCTTAATGGTGGAGAGACGCAGGTATCATGAGAGATTCCTATCTAAATTGATACATATCTCTATGTTTCCGTAGAGAAAGTGACATTATAGATAGAAAGCTCCCATGATACCTGCGTTGAGCCGCCATTACAAACTTGTCGTTACAGCAGTTATGTGAGTTTATAACTAAATTTTACACTTTCTCAGTGTGATGTTCGTGATTTTCGCTGGTTCTTACATCATTCTAGACTATTCATTTGCTCACAGCAAAAGTTTGCAAGAACCCCATTTGGCAACGTTACATTTTGTTAATTGAAACACATTAAAAATGTCAGACGATTGAAAATTCGACGAACACCCTCGAAATTCGACCTTTTACATGGGTTTAAAGGGACAAAATGCAATGTAGCCAAATCGTATGCTACCCCGGTGTAAAAACCCTACAGAAAGCAGAACCTCAAACTCGTCATGTAAAGTCAATTTTTCTCCTTGATTCTGAGTGCAAAATATATCAAAATTTATAAAGCTTTGCAATTCTGCATACATGAAGTATAGATAAATTCGGTAAAAAAAAAACCCGAACGTAAGCAATTGATTTGCATCTAATCGCGACCATTTTTTTCCTTCTTTGTTATCGCGGCAACGGCGAAAAATTTGTCAGAAAACAGGACTTGATTCGAAACTTTATAACTGCGCCCGAGACTGAGAGTCGTTACAGTCGCCCGATGGCGATAATAAAAAAATACGAGAAAAGAGAGGAAAATATATCGCTTTTGAGCTGTATCGGAGAGAACAATTAAAAAAAAATATAAAGTGTCGTGACGTGATGTTTCGTACATACGCGAATATCGGCGATATTCTTTTGTTTTCTTATTCTTTGTATCGCGTGGCGAGTTTTTAACTCGCGAGGATCAGCATCTTTCGATTTTCCCAATCGTCGATTCGTCGCATATGTGTATACACTATACAATCATTAACTGAGTTTATCGCGCGTGTTTCTTTACTGATTTTGTCGTAATTTTCCTCTCCTCTCGTCCTCCTCTTAACTAATCTTCTGAAAAACTGAGCCACAAACGAAAAATTGCAATGTGCAGTGATTTAGATTCTGGTCCGAGGACAGCCCGGTTGGTGAATGGTCATGCGACGGCCCGACACCGCTGGAGTTGATTGTAAAATTTATTTAAAAAAAAAAAAAAAAAAAAAAAAAAAAAAAAAAAAAAAAAAAAATCGTGCAGTATTGTTGTGCAGTGACTTTTTGAGTGCAGCCATCTGGCACACATATTATATTCAACGCACTTATGTAATTCATATCACAGCTTAATTCTCTGAAACTGCAGTTTCAACAGTGCCGAAGCGTGATATGTAGCAACAAGAAATTTAGTCCATTTGAACCCATAGAAAAGGTCGAATCTAATTATCATCGGCGTTTCCTGGATAGTTCGATATTTTTCATGGGTTTTAATGAGCCAAATTAAACGTTGCTAGATCGCATGCTTCGCCACTGAGTTTCAACGATGGCGTCGCGTGCAATCTGGCAAAGCTGATTTTTATCCATTTAAACGTACGGAAAAGATCGATCTACTATAGGTGCACGCACTATTGCACTCTCTGCTCGAATCGATATTTTACACTGATTTAAATGGACGTTCAGTAGCTTTGCTCACGCGACACCGCGCCGCCGAGTTTCAATATTCACATAGGTAAGAGTCAGTGGTTGCTCATGCACAGTTTGGCAATAATGTTTCTCCTCCATTTGAATATTTTTACCATCAAATCCAAAAGTTTTTGCGGTAAGAAATTCTAGGTATGTGGTAAGTCCTCCGGTAATTTCATTTTATTTTTTATTTTTTTCCAACCCACTTCCTTTGTTACTCTCAACACCTATCGTCTACATTTGAAAATGAAGAAAATAAAACAAAGAGTTTTATCGAAAATTCAGCTGTACTATCGACGAATTAAAGATTGTCGCGAGATTTCACGAGACAAGTTTCGCCTTCAAGGTTCCGGCTCGGCCACTCCTCATACTTCTCACACCATGCATGCGAGAGGCCAGTGCGGGAGGGGTGGAGGAAGCCGTTGCAGATTAGTCCAGTGGCGGCTCGTGCAATGTGGCAGCAATGGACTCCATCCATTTAAACCTATGTAAAATAATCGATTCTTTGGTGAGGCGCTGTGCCTCATCACCTAGAATCGATCATTTAGCACAGGCTTAAAGGGCAAATCAGCACTGTTGCCGGATTACACGAGCCGCTACTGGATTAGTCCCAAACTCACACCTATAACTGAAAATGTGTAAAAATCTTGCGACAATCTTTAATTCGTCGATAGTACAGATGAAATAGGGTTGTTGGACTCACTTTTTGACTCTCCCCCTGCCCTTCATAATTCAGGCAGTGGCGTAGCGTGCGATTCGGCAACGTTGCAGTTTGTCCATTTAAACCCACAAAAAAGATCGAGCTATTGAGTGTTTGGTGCACACCTTCGAATTCGATTTTTTACAAGTGTTTAAATGAACACAATACAACGTTACCAGATTGCACGCTACGCCACTGAATTCAGGTGAGTATAGTGAAAATTAACGAGTCATTCTTCTTTAATATTCATCCCTTCATGTTGAATTACATATTCTCCATCTTCAATCCAAGAAGGATCTGGCATTCGTCAGTGGCGAGGCGTGATATTTGGCAACAAGACATTTTGTCCATTTAAACACATAAAAAAGGTCGAATCCGATCGTCATCGGCGATTCCTGCATACTTCGATATTATTCATGGGTTTTAATGAGATAAATGCAACGTTGCTAGATTGCACACTTCGCCACCGATTCGTAGATATCAATTGTTTCATGTAAATACTTTACAAGGAAGGCTGGTCCTCTTGCCTGAGGGTTACTTATACTCAAGGCCTTTGTCTGATAACTTAACGAGGACCCCAGCCCCACGACAAAAATCGGAGTAAATGTCCAAAAAGTTATTTGCACTGCGCAAAATAGAAAAGGTATGTAATGGAAATTTCCCCTGATCTCTGATGCAAACACTATAGATTTGGGTCGGGTACTTAAAGGAAAAATAAAAAGCACTTTCAAGTCGTTTTCTTACAGAGGACAGTAAAAATATTTCATCATATAATTAATTATTATCAATTTACATCGTCAAATTCCTTGTAGCAAGATCCGACCAGAACATATATTATTTATAGTGATTTTCTATTATTAAAACTAGTGACGCAAATATAGACCTATTTATTACTTCGTTATTTCCTCCCCCCCCCTCTCTTCACATATAGTCTTTTAGTGGCAATATACAAAGAGGCCTTTAGCTTTCTCTCTTCCTTTTTATTTTCGATTTCATTCGAAGGCAGGCGGTGTCTCGGTAATAACAAAACAATATCTCAACATTATCATGAGTCGCGTCGTGTCGTTTCGACGCACGAACAAATATTTTGTTTTCGGGTGTGCATACACACTCATACACAAATACACACATACACAAATACACACATACACAAATACACACATACACAAATACACACATACACAAACACACATACATACAAATACATAATAACTTTTACAGAAAAAACCGGGTCAAAGATCAACGCCATGTCATTGGCAATGTGCGTTTTGTATCGTATAAACATGTAATAAAAATACACTGTGCTTCTTCACAGTCTCGCGTTTGTGTGAGTGTGAGTGTGAGTGTTTCAGCTCAGCGCCTTTGTGTTTCAAAGTGTGAGTAAGGTCTCCGATCCTCGGTCGAGCCTCTGTGTGAGCAGCTTAAATGAAAACGAAAGTGAAAATAAAAGCCAGAGATAACAGTTGTTTTTACAATGGAATCAATTGTTCTCATTAATCGTAATATCCATGCGGAAATGTACACATACGGCGGTTTAAAAATAAACAAAGTGGAGGTATGTTTGATATTCATAAAGGGAGACTGCTGGAATCTGCTTCGGGGGAGGAGAGGCGGGAGGGGGGAAAATTTATTACTGCGCAGTGGCGCGGCGGTTCGTGAAATCTGGCAACGGAGCATGTATCGTTAATTTAAATTTATGTGAAATATCGATTCGAGGGAGTGCACTGTGCACCCCCAAAATTTCGATATTTTCCATAACTTATTCAAACAGTGGCGAGACGTGCAATTGGGCAACGTTCCTTCCCCCCCCCCCCTTTAAACACATAGAAAGGTCAAAACATCTGGTCATCGCCGATGACCGAAGCATTCTATTCATTTCGATTTTTTCCATTACTTCAAACAGTGGCGAGACGTGCAATTTGGCAACGTTCCTTTTTCCCCCTTTAAACACATTAGAAAGGTCAAAACATCTGGTCATCGCCGATGACCGAAGCATTCTATTCATTTCGATTTTTTCCATTACTTCAAACAGTGGCGAGACGTGCAATTTGGCAACGTTCCTTTTTTCCCCTTTAAACACATTAGAAAGGTCGAAACATCTGGTCATCGCCGATGACCGAAGCATTCGATTCTTTCAGTAAGTTTAGATGGAGAAAGTACATCGTTGTCAAATTTCACGCATCGCTACTGACTTCAAATGGTCCGAAAGCCACTGGCGGCTGGTGAACTGTGATTTCTTCGATGTATCCTTCACAGAAAAAAAAACAAAAAAACAAAAAAAAAAAACAAAAGAAAGTTTTAGATTTAAAAAAAAAAATATTTTTGAATTGTATGGCAATAAGTCGTGTTTTCATACTAAAATTAATTGTTTATAAAGTAAAAGTAATTGTTTTTGAATGAAAAAAGGACTATATTTAAATTGAAAATATAGTTGTTTTTAAATTGAAAATTCGGTATTTTGATCCAATGAAAAGTTTTTTTAGTTTAACAAAACTTAGTTTCAATTTTAAAATACGTATTTTTGTCGTATACAATTCAAAAATATTTCTTTTTAAATCTAAACTTTTTTTTCCCCCTGTGTTGGTTACAAGGCGTGCAATTTGGCAGCGTTGCATTTAGTCCATTTTAAGTAATGAAAAATATCGAAACATTTGGGGTGCACAGCTCTCTCCCTCAAATCGATATTTTTACCCGCGGGTTTAAATTTACGATAAGCAACGTCGTAAGATTGCGATTAAAGTCTCAGCTAGGGAATTGTCTATCTCTCTCTCTTCCCTTTTGAAAACGTGCGTTCGAAAAGGACAGAAGAGGGGGCTAAAGTCACGTGATGGCCCCCTCTGCTATCCTTTTCTAACACATGAGTTCAAATGGAGGGAAAGAGAGAAAGACAATTCCCTGTATCCGCCCATGATTCACCGCACGGTGCACAAACCCGCCATTCGTTCGATGTTTTCAAAGGTTTAAATAGACAAAATACAGCGATGCCAAATTGCACGTTTTGCCACTTTATCTCCTCAGTTTGAACTTGGAAAAGAATCGATACTCGGATAATTCAATAGAGGGTTCCAAACGAAGATAGTTTGTCTCTCTCACTCTCACTTAACCCCCATTTACTGCCATCTCACTCTAATTTCAACAATCGTAACTATATAGAGACATCTTTCGTGAAAATTTTTGGCTGGAATGAATCCCTCGAGGCATTTTAACACGATTTTTATAATAATATGTCGTAAAACTAGGTTCTGTATACGAATTTCGAAACTAGAAAGAGATGAAAGTATGTATACATAGGGGTCACTGAAGAGTGAGTGAGATAGTTTGGAACGCTAGGCGAGTTTTATCACAACCGATTGCGACCGATGAGTGCATTGGTGTGGTTTGTGGTTGTTGGCTAACCTTTGACTTCGCACTAAAACCGTCTATTGAACCGCAGAGAAATCGATACTTTTGGATTGGTTCTGATGTGTAGTATATTTTTTTACCACCGATACAATATCATAGTAAAATTTGGGAATTTCGTTGATTTTATTACTATTTTACTCAAAAAGACAACCCTGATTTTTTTCGCACTACCTTGCAACTTTCAATAAGCAAAAACGCGTCGAGTCATACTCATGCAATTTTTCGTGATTTACGGGAATCTCGTTGTTCACGTGATTCGAATGATCCAAGTCTAATTCTCGTGATTCAGGTGCGATTCTCGTGGTTTACGTGATTGAAACGAATGAATGAACGCAGAATGTCGGAAGTTGGATACGGCGCAGTCTTGAGGTAGGGAAGGGTATATAAGAGGCAAAGAACACGATGAATGAGAAGTTTTTCTCGCTAGAGCGGGAGGGATAAGGAAAATAATTAAGAGAAATACTGTCGCACTTATTCATGACACGTGTGGGACTTTTGCCAAAAACGCCCGGCCTATGTTCAACATTGTAGTGCACCACCTAATAAATTAACACAGATGCAGATTAGAGGGGCTTCCAACGCACAGTTGCCATTCGTGTTTGTCGATTAGGATAGCAACCAAAGATATTGTAGAGGTAGTTTCAGAAGTGTAGGCGAACCTAGACCGATAATCTTAGGAATTTGTCAACATTATGTCTGATATTACCCGATGAAAATGAATGAAAATGAAATTGAGCGTTCACTTTTCAACGAGGAACACTTTAAACGCAAAAGAACAAAGTCAGAGGCAAGTTTGGTTTTATTTTAAAGGAATTAAAAAATTCGCCAAAGATTATGATTTAGGTCCGCCTACACTTCTGAAACGAGCTCTAATTGCAACTATAAAATTAAAAATATAATCTTTGGTTGTTTTTGGATGATGCCGCTTTCCGCGCAGTGTCCCACTTCTAAGTTCTAGATAGAGCCCCTGTATATATGAAAGAGTCAAGACACGTGAACAGAAGTGAAGAAGAAGAAGGTGTCCGAGGAGCCTATGGAGGCGCGCCTCTTGTTTACATTTTTATCCAACGATCTTCCTGCCAAAGATTACTTATACATGCATTCATGTGTAAGTAATCTTTGTTAGGTCAACCTAACCTTCAATTCCCGTTGGTTTCACTTCCTGTTTTAATTTACAGTGAAGAGTAATGAGTGAATTTTATTCTGTTCTGAACATACCTACATTCATTTCAATTTCAATCGAAAATATCATCAGTACAAGCTAAAAATGCCGAAAATTTCCTCAAAGCTGGGCAGCGGGAAGATGGTTCCATAAAGATATATAAACAAGAGGCGCGCCTCCAGGCTTCATAGATCCCTTCTTCTTCTTCAGTTTTCAACAGCCCATCAGAGATGGAGCCTCGTATGGCGAGAGTCTTTCATATAAAGGGACTCTAGTCCTAGGCAACTCCTATTGCGTCGTCGAAAATTGAAGGCACTATTTAAGTACTAGTATTTAGATCTTTAGCAACGTCACGCTATGGTCTGAGATTGCTAAAAAGTGGCCAAAAATCTGGAAGTAAATTTCTCATCTATTTCTCGTTTTTAAACTTTCAATACCAATTTAAATTACAGAATACCCTTTTAACAAGTAATTCGAACCTAGTAATATTCCTGAAAAGTTTTGATGATTTTATGAGGTCGAAAGCGATGATTTTTGATGATTTTTTACGACTGTTTTTCACCGAGTTTTGGACACTTTTTTCGGTCTTAGACCATTGTGCGATAGTCTCGACTCGTGTCTCGTAAGAATCTTGTTTCGCCTACAATTAGGTGCGCACAAACGGTTGGAAATTCTTACCTTTTTTTTTTTTTTTTTTTTTTTTTTTTTTTTTTTTTTTTTGCAGTTGATACAAATCAATAAAATACACTGTTAATTAATGACGATAAAATTTCATGTTATACTATCCAGTAGGTCAGCAGATCGCGTTGCTTATCATATCGCTTGGAAACGAAAAAAGAAGAGGGGGGGGGACGGGAAAAAAATCCGAAATAAAAATCAGTATCAATTCTCAACGATGTTTAATTGACTGATCATTACTTGTGGGTAGGTGGTTTGAGAACTGAGCGCTTCATCATCATCGATTTTATTTTTCGCTGTCGTAACTTGTTTCCTTTCTTTATTTTGATGATTTATTCATTAAAGCTGATTACGCGGCTCTTTTTGTTGTTGAAATTGTTTGATTTTTGTATTTTGTTTTATTTTTGTTTTTTGTTTTTTTTTTGTTTTTTTTGTTTTTTTGTTTTTTTTTCAACGACTGACGACTGACTCATTGTCTGAAAAATTTATTTTACGTGTCAAAATTTAAACTCGGTATCATCACCATCCGGTTTTGTTCACTTGATGCGTGGCTTGAAACCAGATTTCCAAAAATTCTCAAATCTTTTGCTAAACTCGAAGATTTGCTCAATCTCGTTTCACAATGAAGGATGTCGGTATATAAGTAAACTAGCAATAAGTTTTGTTGATGTTGTTTTTTTTATTTTTAAGTTTTGTTGTTAGATTTTTGCCTATTTTTTGCTAGTGGCGCACTCTCAGTTTCTTACTGGCACAGATTTCTAAGATATTGATGGCCGATATGGACTTATCGCCACCAAGAAGAGACGGAGAGAGATTAGGATGATTGAGTGATCTTTATTGTAATAAACATAATGTGCCCATAAGAAACCGTGCGTAAGACAAGGACTAAACATATGGGACTCCTGTAAATGAGCCATCTGTATAGATACTAGATCGATTATTCTACATAAGTTTAAATGAAGAGAATCTTCCGGTTTTTTTTGTTTGGTTTTTTTTTTTTTCAAATGTGCTGTTGCACACTTTCGCTTTAAGCGCTTCAAGGGTCGATTCAGATGCAAAAACCTGCATAAATAACGATGGTAGTAGCACTAAAAACTCACGAAATACACTCCGTAACTCATTAAATGCATTTAAAGGCGCGAGCGTGATGGCGGCGTAGGGCACTAATAATGGGAGATTCTCATCTCAATTTCGTCAGTTTCTCTATGCTGTCATGGAAGATTATTCACAGAGTAATAATTAGACACCAGAGTTGTGATCCACATCTGATTAATGATACCGTGACCGTGACACCTTGTGACACCGGTGTTTAAAGAAAGTCGTCTCTTAATAGTCACTTCTTGATAGAGTGATTGAAGTGGCAGTATTATTAGATGGATGGTAATATTTGGAATCTCAAATTACTAGTGCCGTGCGCCGCCATCACGCCAGTGGCGTAGCGTGCAATTTGACAACGTTGAATTGTGACCATTTAAACCCATGTAAAAGGTCGAATGCGAAGTTGTTCACCGAACACCCAATAGTTCGATCTTTTTCATGGGTTTAAATGGGCAAACTACAACGTTGCCAAATCGCACGTTATACGCTACTACTTCACGCTCGCGCATTTAAATGCATTTATTAAGTTACAGAGTAAATTTCGTGAGTTTTTAGTGCTACCATCGTTATTTTTACATGTTGCCGCATCTGAATCGACACTTAAATCTCTTGCAGCAAAAACATGCAACAGCCCTATTGCACGAGCCATCACTGCTATAGTTTAACACTCTAAAAATTTGACATTCAAAAAATGTAAACATTTGTTTGGATCCAATTTCAACCGTGAAGCCATCACTAAAACGGTCTGCTGGAAGGAAAGGACATGCTGACATGGTGTGGAAGAAACACAAAACGACAGAATAATCATCGCCCATCTGGCCATCTCCCTTCTGTTTGATTTCTATCATATTGTTGTTCGTGAATCGTGATAGACAGTTTATTGTCGGCACCCTCCCGTCAACGATTGCACTGCTCGTGTTTTTGAGGGTATGACGCGTTCAGTAAAACTTTGCTCAGTCTGTACAAGTATACATAGATAGGTATTACATACTTGTATGGAATGGCTTTGGTCCTCTTCGAACTCCTGACCCCATGATCTCTCGCCTCAATTTTCCTCTTCTGTTTACTTTTCTCATGCTCTTCTCTTTCTCTCTCGCTCTCCCTCTTTAATAGAGTCACTTCTCCACCCTTCTCGTCAGCGCCGGTTGGTGCTGGTGTCCTAGAGACGGGTCCAGGATTGGGGCTGCTGAACTTTCGACGAATTAAAGATTGTCGCGAGATTTTCACGAGCTAAGTTTCGCCTTGAAACTTGACAAATGTGTTTGGACCCTCCCCCCCTCCATACCCTCCAGGGACTGTCTCGGGTTTCTAAAAATATCAAAAATGAAAATGGACCAGTGCCCTATCTGATTTATTGTTTCAAATCATTTGGTTCGTTAGTTATATTTGAGAAAAATGCTCTATCTGAATGGTCTGGTACACCCCGTAGGCTGCACAATATTTCCATTAAGGGACTCTAACCCTTTCCAGCAAAGTGGTACACATATGTACCATTATTTTATGTATAACATGCACTGAAAAAACAATAAGTTTATACGTACAGCCGAAGCAGCTTTTTAAAATAGCTTCACAGAGCAAAAGCTCAAGCTGTACCGGAGAAAGTTGCACGTCTACCAAAGCACTACTTCTTTATAGTGACAACCTCTTTTCTTGCTTCGGCTCTACAGAAGTAGTGCTTCAGGACAACCGCAACTTTCTCCGGTTGAGCTAGAACTTTTGCTCTGTGAAGCTATTTTAAAAAGCTGCTCCGGCTCTACTTAAACTTTGTTTTTTTAGAGTGGATATTAATGGAAGTTAAATGGACATTTTGCAAAAACTTGTGTGACCCATCAAAAGTCTTAGAAAATTGTTCTCTTTTGAACGGTCTAAAAAAATCTCAAAAAAAGTCAAATTCCAAAATGCGTGCTGGAAAGGGCTAAGCTACCACTGCCGCAGTTATGCGTGTGAGTGCTGGACTGATCTGCAACGGCTCTCTCACCCCACCAGCACGGCATCCACCTCGCCCTCGCCTGCAAGGTGTGAGGAGTATGAAGAGTGGCCGAGCCGGAACCTTGAAGGCGAAACTTAGCTCGTGAAAATCTCGTGACAATCTTAAAGTCGATAGTGCTCTTTTGCTACAACCAGCAGCGGCTCGTGCAATGTGGCAACAATGGAATTCCTCCATTTAAAACTGTGTAAAATAATCGATTACTTGGTGAGGCGTAGCGCCTCACCTAGTATCGATCTTTTTGCGTACGTTTAAATGGTAAAAGTGCACGGTTGCCGGATTGCACGAGCCGCCACTGGCTACAACCGATCCAAAGGGTCGATTCATGGATGTAAAAACCTTCAAAAATAACGGCTCGTGCGATTTGGCAACAATGTTTTCCTTCCATTTGATTCTATGTAAAACAATCGATTCGAATAGTGAAGCAGCCGCGACGTGACGCCACTGGACGAAAGATAAGGGCTAAAGTCACGTGATGGTCCCATCTCCTATCCTTTTACAACACATGCGTCTAAAATGGGAAGAGAGATTTGAGGCATCAGAAAAATTCCTGTATCAACCTGTGAACGAGATAGTATTTTTTGTAAAGTACCTACATCTTGAGTTCAGTCTCGTTTGCTATCTTTTGCGGTTGAATTAGAATGTTTTCAAGTTTTTAATTGTCAGAGCTAAATCTAGAAAACTATATCTGATACAGCGGCACTTGAGAATCTAACATATGACGGAAAGAGCTGTTATATACTGACATTACTGACAATAAGCCTCGGAGAGCATGAACCGAACAGTCATACAAAGTCGGAGAGTCAGTCTGTCTGCTGAGATCATCCTTGCGCCTGCCTTGCTCCCGCTCCGTGGCGTGCTTAAAGCCCTTATGACGAGATATCTCTGTCACAAAGCGCGATAGCGTCTTCTCCCCCCCCCCCTTCCACCTTTCATCCGATCCACGCCCCCCCCCCTCGCGCAGGGAAAGAGGAGGTGGGTTATTCGTGACTCGCTTCTTGAAGTGCGACTAGCCTCAGAGCTTTCTTTCTATTTTCTTTTTATCGCGCGCAAAAACTCTTATTTGATAATATAAATAACTTCTCAATTTAGTCAAGCACCTGTTCGATAATTAATCCACTCTAGATAGGGGTTCTTCTTATTCTTCCGTCTCTCGTTTTTTCGTTTTTTTTTGTTTTTTTTTTTTCTCTCTCGTTTCAAGAGCAGGATTTATACTGATAATGAAAAATTGCTTTAGATATCTACAATACTAAGCGATATCATTTTTTGTCTTATTTTATGCCTGTAGGTAGGTACATACGTTTCTTCAACACAGCGATTACGGTTTTAAATTTGGACAATTTATTTTTTTGGAAACATGCTCGTTGTTTTTTTTTTTTTTTTTTTTTTTTTTTTTTTTTTTTTTTTTTTTTTAGCTCCGCAGTACATTCGATCGCTATTTAACACCGCAAATCGAGAAAACGGAAAGTGATGCTGCTGATCTTCGCTTTGCTTTAGATCGGTCGATTAATTTTAAGGTTAACCCTTTAACTGCCAGGTTACAAAAGACAAATCAAAGTAATTAAGTGGGTAGTTAAATATTCCTACACCTCGGTGCTGATTTTGCATACTCAATTAATTGAAGGCGCTTGAGTAAATATTATTTTTCAAATGTTACTGAATGTGAATAGAAACTGACATTGTGTGGGGCAGGTCTAGTCACATTCAGTAACATTTGAAAAATAATATTTACTCAAGCGCCTTCAATTAATTGAGTATGCAAAATCAGCACCGAGGTGTAGGAATATTTAACTACTCACTTAATTACTTAGATTTGTCTTTTGTAACCTGGCAGTTAAAGGGTTTAAAGGGCACAAAAATGAATATACTCGAAGGTGGTAGAGCTGGGGAAAGAAAAGAATGGACAAATGTCAAAGTCTGGTGAGTTCAACAGGCATCAAACATTTTATTGAAATGCAGGCTGAAAGGTGTTGAGTGATGATGATTCGGAACTAATCAGTATTTGACATTTGTCCATTATTTTCTTTCCCCAGCTCTATTGAAAGGAATACCTAATAATTTATTTTTGAGTACACACACAGTTGCATCAGTGGCGGTTCGTGTAAGTAGGTAATTGTGCCCCCCTCACCCATCCTTTTTAACCCTTTCGCACACGAAACAAGAAAAAAATCAATTATATTCCAGAATTTTCCCGTTCGTCACAAAAGCAGTCTAGAGCGCACAATTATTGAGGACTCATTTATCATTCGTCCAATGTTGCCGGATTTTCTTATAAATCATGTGTATACCAAAGTTTACACTTATTGTTAGTCAGATGGGAAAAATTGGATAGTTATCCAATAAATGGCAACACTGCATTTATCTAACCTAATATAACCTATCCAATGTTGCCGGATTTTCCTATAATTTATCTGCCAAATTTTACTTTTAGTCAGATGGGAAAAATTGGATAATTATCCAATAAATGTCATCACTGAATTTATCTAACCTAATATGACCTATCCAATGTTGCCGGATTTCCCTATAAATTATGTACCAAATTTTACATTTATAATTAGTCAGATGGGAAAAATTGGATAATTATCCAACAAATGGCAACACTGCGTTCATGTACCCTAATATAACCTATCTAATGTTGCCGGATTTTCGAAAAATTGGATAATTATCCAATAAATGGTAACACTGCATTTATCTGCCCTAATACATCCAGTAGCCTGAGCATTTATTGATGTTTTCTTTTTCTTTTTCTACTTTGATTTCAGCATAATTTCGGTCCGGAGAGCAACAGCCCGTCGCATCCGGAGAACTCATCGGTCAAGAAACCACCTTACTCTTATGTCGCCCTGATAGCCATGGCCATCGACTCGGCGCCGACTAAACGTATGACCTTGGCCGGTATCTACCGGTATATCACCGATAGGTTTCCGTACTACCGCGATAATCGAGAGGGATGGCAGAACTCGATAAGACATAACCTTAGCCTCAACGAGTGTTTCGTCAAGATCCCTAAGGATAGGGAGAAATCCCGAGGGAAGGGCTGCTACTGGACTTTGGACCCAGTCGTCGCCGATAGGATGTTCGAAGGAGGCAATTACAGGCGGCGGAGAAGGCAAAGATCCAGACAATATCAGGTATGTACTTTCTCGTCCATCGATTTATCGATTTGCTTCGATTCTATCACGAGTTTGCCCATTGAAAGTACCTATCGAGCAGTGGCGTAGCGTGAACTTTGGCAACGTTGCAGTGCTTCCATTTAAACCCACGAAAAAGATCGAACTATTGGGGGTTCGGTGAAAACTTTCGCACCCGACCTTTTACATTGGTTTAAATAGACACAGTGCAACGTTGCCAAATTGCACGCTACGCCACTGGTATCGAGCTGGTTAAAGTATATACCTTCATCGGTAAGAACAACGAGCGATAGCGATACAGAGGATTTAGGGGCATGATTTTGAAATTTCTCGAAAGCAGCCATGATCAAAATCTCTTATGGACGTTGTTCACACAGGCTCGGTTTGTTCGCCTCACTTTTTTTTAACCTTTACATTAAAAAAAAAAAAAAAAAAAAAAAAAAAAAAAAAAAAAAAAAAAAAAATGTGACAAGTACATTTAAAATTGCGGTTATAAACGAAAGTGCAAGTGTTTTAAGAGTGGCTATCTGAACACAGAAATCCATCTATAACTGTTTCTCCCGAAAGGATTTGCACGATAAAGAGACTGACACATAATGGAAACAAGCTAAATTTTCTCACCTTGATGGTTGTATTAAAATTCTGAGTCCAAGATAGCCACTCTTAAACTATTGCACTTTCGTTTAAAACCAATTTCCACTAGATTAATTACAGCTTTTGATTTATGGTTAAAAAAATTGATTAAAACAAACCAGATTCAGATCGCCCATGCTGTCATACTTTTGAGATAGGACTTTTAACATGTATGGCCCCCAGTAGCGGCTCGTGCAATTTGGCAACCATGCAAATTTTCCATTTAATCCTATGAAAAAGTATCGATATCTTGGGGGTGCAATTGCACCTCCTGAAGATCGATTGTTTTACATAGGTTTAGATGGAGAGAAGACGTTGTTGCCAGATTGCACGCGCCGCCACTGATGGCCCCCTCTATCGCAATAGCTCGTTGGGTTAGAGCAACCATTAAACCAGTTTCCGCAAATTTCACACACTTTTTATAGTCTTTTTATTCCAATTTCCTTTTTTCAGTGTGATTACAACCCACGGAGGTACTTTTATCTATAATATTTTCGGCCATACCGATGCATTATGGTCTGAGATCGATGAGATCGTTAAAAAGAGGCAATAAATCAGAGAGTCAATTTCTCAACAATTTATCATTTATGATAACGTTCAAGACCAATTTTAACCCTTAACTGCACGATTTTTTTTTTTTTTCAATAAAATAGTTTTTTTCAGTACAATTTTGATTCTTGAGACAGGGAAAAATAGTGAAAAAATTCTTTCCATTATATTTCAATGGTAAAGAGCCTGAATATTAATTGTTCCAAATATGGCCTTACCCGAATTTAGGTATTCATGCAACTGAAAATAAAGTTTTCAGGCTAAAAAAAAATAAAAATTAAAGTAGTAAAAAATAAGTTAGTAAGTTTCAATAGTTGTTTTTTTTTTTGTATATGGTACCCCTGCGTTACTCCCAAACATAACAATGAAAATCGGAAAATCTCTATCAGATTTTCAGTGAGCTATTTTCAACCACTCTGCACGTTCTCTATCCTGTGCTGCGCGCTCTAGGACAAAATCGACAATTCTTACTCGTTTAGTATCTGTTCCACATGTGACCCACCATGCAGCGACAGTACAACTCAAGTCCCCTATAACTTTTATAAAAGGCTTCAAAAAAAAAGTAAAAAAAAAAAAAGTAATTTAAAAGTAATTGTTCCAGATCTGGGCTCATATGCAGTTAAGGGTTAATCACAGAAAACTATTTTAGTGCACGCCTGACTGAAGAGATTTTGCTGGGCGAATCAAAGATTTGGTTGACTCAACTGAAGTCTTTTGCCGGGTGATTTTTCTATCACATAGGTTTCGTCATAGCGCTACCAACACGGTTTTTTCTGGTTTTTGTTCGTTTTATTTTTTATTTTTTGTTTTTTTTTTGTTTTTTATCTGTGATTCAGTTGCTCCTGTGCACCGTTGCAACCCCCCTCACCCTCCCCCCTCACCGCTCCCCCCCTCCCCAGAGAATCGATCCCCACTTCCCCAGGTTTAAACGTGGAGGAAATATCGAAACATCGCAAATACCGCACGCCTGCGTATAGCTTTTACGCGACGTAAATGGTTTTCAATCCGACGGTGAGACCGGTGGCGCGGTTTTTAAAGCTTGCTCATTCGCCATATTTTTTTTTTTTTTTTTTTTTTTTTTTTTTTTTTTTTTTTTTTTGCGCGACGCCAGCACATAAATTGCTAGTTCTATGTATACAAACAAACAACCAAAGAAAAGAAAAGAAAAGAAAAAACAGGACGGGCACAACAGAGGAGGAAAGATAGGGGAGAGAGAGAGAGGGGAAGAGAGCTCATACATGTAAACTTACACGTCGCGTCATGTACTGAGATATACGTTCTAATTTAATTGACACATTGGTGCGATTGTCGACAATAACCCAGTAGTGTTATACTCTTAGACGCGTCGAGAGAACGGTTTTTTTTTTTTTTTTTTTTTTTTTTTTTAAATTTTTAAACAAACTCTGTTTACTGTTTATTTTATGTCCTCCCTTGTCTTCTTCTTCTTCCCCGGTCGTATGGAGGGGGAGGGGGAGGGAGAGGGAGACTGCGCATTATACTTTTCGCGCGGAGAAAAAGAATCGCGTGGGATATGAAAAAAAATTGAGTTTTCGTTAGCGTTTTCAAGGTGATCTTGCGGCAGTTTCGGCTCTTCGTGAACAATCGACCATTGTTTTTCTCCTATTTGAGCTATGCGAAAGTATCGATTTCTTGCGGATGGCTCAATGGGTCTGTTGCAAACTTTTGCTACAGCGCTATATAGAGTGATCAACCTCATGTAAAATCGCGTGAAAAGTCCATTGGTGGCAGCAGCAAGTCATAAAATGCAATAACAAACTCACAAGAGGCATTTAACTGAACTCCAAGATGGCGGTAAAATATCGAGCAACCTGTATGCAAGCACCATGAACATCCAAGATGGCCAACCTCACAACATCGATCACAACCTATCAATACGCAAACAAACTCATAACCTCCGATGCTGTGAGGTTGTTAACGTTGGCCATCATGGATGTTTACGGTGCGTGCACACAGGCTGCTCGATATTTTACCGCCATCTTGGGTTTCAGTTAAACGCCTCTTGTGAGTTTAAAACTGCATTTTATGACTTTCTGATACCACCAATGGACTTTTCGCGTAATTTTAATTGAGATTTTACACTCTATATTGCTACAGCAAAAGTTTGCAACAAACCCATTATTCGCAAAACGGTAGCTCTGTAAGGAGGAGAAATCCATGCATTCTGAATTTCACAGGCCGCTACTTCCATACGAAAAATAGGATTGATTTAAAAGCGTATCGGTCGTTTCACGACTTTTATAGACTTATGAAACAATGTAGATCAGTCAAAAGAAAGGAAGCAGGGTCAATTTTTGATGAGTTCTCTAATCTGATTTCCATTTTCACAACTTTGATGAATCTTATCGCACGATCGCGGCCATTGTTTCAGTAGATCGTAATCTCCGAAATGAATGAATAAATTTATTTGCTGTCAGAAATTGCTGCGGCTCGCGTGTAATTAACAGGCCATCATTGCAATCAAATAAATCATCATTCGAATCTGGATGCTGTAATTGTCATTATTTTCTTTAAGGCCCTTATGCGAAATCGAAACCGATAACACATTATTTTTTCAAAGCTTTGAAAGTTCGGTGAAATGTTTACCACACCGAACAAATTACTGGATTATGGTTCGGTCTCTCGCAAACTTTTGCTTCATAACAATATAAGAGGAGTATGAATTCCGATGGGTTTTGACCCATAAAAAATTTAAATGCAATTGGACTCATATAGGTTAGAAGTTATGTTGTGTCACATCAACAGAATGGCTAACTCATAGGCGGAACTAGGAATTTTTCTACGGGGGGTGGGGGGACTGAGCAGAAAACTGCGGTGACTTTTTTTTTTTTTTTTTTTTTGGGGGGGGGGGGCTTTTCATGCGTTTGATAACTTAGACGTTCAGACCATCGAGCTCCAAGATGACCCTTTATCACTTACAATCAGGGCTGCCGATGCTATTTTTCAATTCACCGATGATTCCTCCGGTTCAGAAAAGATTACACAGATCAGTTCAGTGGATGACTGCAATAAACTAAAATACTTGCATCAGTAATCTTTTTTCAATCGGTAGAGTCGTCGATGACTTTAAAAAACTTGCGGATATTTTAATTAATCAACGGAGTTTCCACCGATTAAGGAAAGATTACAGATCAGAGTATTTCCGTGCATTACAGTCATACACTGAACTGAACTTTGTAATCTTTTCTCAACCGGTGGAATCATCGGTGAATAGAAAAATAGCATTGATTATACGCAAAACGGCAGCCCTGCTTACACTCCAAGCAGATTTTTTGGGAAAACGCATCCTGTATTTGACAACCTATTTGTTTTTCCTCTTTGATTGCTCCAGGAGAGCCGACATTTTGGGATGTGTCAAATCACATGACCAAATGGTTAAACTGTTTTTGTTTCCAAAATTCACTGGAGGAGAGGGCTTGGGGGACCTCTAGAGGGGCTTAAGCTCCCGTTCCTCCCTTATTTCCGCCTATGGACGGACTGACAGGCAGATATTTTTTGCGAGAATATTATTTTTGAACTCAGGAGGACATGAAGTGCCAAGAAACGGGAAAACCACAACTTCCAAATTTTTCATGATGACAATACTTTCTCTCTCAGGAGGGGGGGGGGGGGGGGGAGACGCTCTCATTTCAAAAATCGTACAAAGAGACATCTTTAGAGACATTTTTTTGGCAGAAATGAATGCGATTTTGATGATAATACGTCGTAAAAAAAGGCCCTGAATATACGAAGTTCGAAACTAGAAAGAGATGGGTGTATAAGTAAATGGGGTCATGGGAGTGTGAGTGAGATGGTTTGGAACGCTAAGCGAGTTTTGTCACAACCGATTGCGACCGATGGGTGCTTCGTTGTGGTTGATGTCTAAACGATGACTAAACGTGTAAAACCGTCTACAGGAGTTTCGCTTGTTTCACGATTTATAGAATTTTCGAGTGCCCTGTTTGAATTTACGAATTCTAAAAACGCATCAACGATTTGATGAGTGGATTTGAAGGTTCTTAGTTGGTTGTGGTTGTTGTTGTTGGTTTGAGGGGGGGGGGGGGGGTTATCCATGGGAACTTAAGCTTAATATTACTGTAGAGAAATTTTCCAATAGACCTATTATAGGAACCGAACAAAGCCTGAATAAATACAGCTGTGTCGTTAATACCATAAGAAATTATGTCGAAAAATATGTTGTTATCTCATTGTTGAATGTGTGGTTGATTTTACTGCTCACATTAATTATCTCGGCATTTTTATTGCGGTTATTGTTTTTCCTGTATCTGAAACAATACACATTTGTTGGATTTTTGGAGATTGGTGTTTTGTTCATTTTTAGTAGTTTCATTGCATTACATTCCAAGTGACGGAGTCTAGTTGTTAATGAGTGAACAATGACTGTTCGCTTTATAACCACTTTTCTGAATGTTTCTTTCTATTTTTCTTTTTTTTATGGTTAGGATTTATTGTTAGTTAGTTTTCGTGATTTGTTCGCGCGCGCGCGCGCGCGTGTGTGTGTGTGTGTGTGTGTGTGTGTGTGTGTGTGTGTGAGTGTGTGTGTGTGTGTGTGTGTGAGAGAGAGAGAGAGAGAGAGAGAGAGAGAGAGAGAGAGAGAGAGAGATGGTGATTTTTCATGTATCTGGTCTCTTTTTCGAATCGTTGTGATTATATTGTAGGTAGATCATTGGTCGATTATTTGTTTTTTTTTTATGCAACAGCAACAACGTTGATTACATTTGTGAAACTGTTCCATATCAGGGAATCTAAACAGTGTAGCTATAGTTTATTCATCTATATCTAACTTCCTCCTTGCTTTTTCTCCAGTGCCGAAGCGTGCAAAATGGCAACGTCGCACGTTGGCCATCTAAACCCATGTAAAATATCGATTTGAGTTAGTGCACTGTGCACTATATTCCGACTTTCATCATTACTTTAAATGGACTAAATCCAACGTTGCCAAATTTCACACAGCGACATTGCTTTTCTCTTATCACCCTTGACAGAGATCACGCTTTTCCGACTCGCACTTGTTAGGCGCGCACCGACGTGTTTCTGTTTATTAATAAGACAGCCTATCAACAATACATAAATTGAAATTTGTACTCATAGAACTTTTGAGGCTGCCGAAGGAGATCTTTGAAAACTTAAAAAAAAAATTAAAAAATCAGCAGATGACTAAAAATTGATTATGTAATCGGGATCGAAAGATTTTTGGATAATCTTGAGGAAAATTTCGGGTGAGGCATTTCCTGCACGGCTCTTACGTAACAGTTTTACGCATCGAATTATCACTCAAGAGGGAAAAAAATCTCGGGCCACCAATCACCATCATAAAGTAACCACTAACCACATTCATAACAGTGAATTTTGATATTTTCTTTAAGAACAGTATAGCTAGCTCAAGTCAAATTTCCAATTTGTTGTTATTGTCAGATTTATAGGGTATAGAAAATAATGTTTGTAGATAAATTAACCACACAGATCAGATTGTCATTCTTTTTTGAGTATGTACACTGAAAAAAAAAAAAAAAAAAAGATTACCAGAAGCACGGTTTGTGAACTGATGTAAGGGATGGTACAATTACCAGAATTCTATTGTTTGTAGCATAGTTCTTGAAAATGTTGAGGAAATTCTAGTTATGTAACCATATTCTTGGATTAACACCAGAATTTTCTGGTCAAAATACTAGACTTTCTGTGGTTTACATATCGCTGTGCCTCTGGTAATATTACTAGAACTAAGGAATTATTTTTTTCAGTGTACCAATTTTAGCGGCAATAAATAATTGTAGGTCCATAAAAGACCGGATGTGCTCTTCCGAGAAAATAAGCCTTACGATCTCATTTATTTACTCAGATGAGCGCATAGTGGAGGATCCAAACAAATTTTAGGGGGGGGGGGGGAGGCACGCCTATGAAATTTTGAATCGTCGTAGGAAGCAATTTAGGGCAATTTGGGAAATTATTAGGGAAAAAAGGTGAAAGCAAATTTGGGGGCCCTTGCCCCCGTGCCATCCCCTGGATCCGCCACTGGATCAGCGCACCTCTTATTTTATGAGGCTTTTTTCTAGAGACGGCCTCAATAAAGTTTCAGACCCCCCCTCTTCCAAAAATCGATTCTTTTCTAAAGTTTTATATGGTGGAGGTAAGCTGTCGCATATAAAAGGTTGCCAGCCGATCTTGCTTAACCCCTTATGGACCAAGCTCGAGTCTACTCGTTTTTCTCTTGTCTATTTCACATTGTTTCAGTCTTCATTTCGGATAAACGCGACTAATCGCGATGAAAACACTAATAAGATAAGCGCCTTCGATTCATCGTATAGGCAATTCCAACTCCCCTGAGTACGAACAGTTAACTATACCTTCCCTATGTAAACGGAAGAGTGGCGTTCTTAGAGGTAGTTTCAGAAGTGTAGGCGGACCTAGACCGATAATCTTTGGAATTTGTCAACATTATTTCTGATATTACTCGATGAAAATGAATAAAAATGAAATTGAGAGTTCACTTTTCAATGAGGAAAACTTTAAAAACAAAAGAATAAAGTCAGGAGCAAATTCGGTATTGATTTGAAGGAATGAAAGTTGAAAATTCGCCAAAGATTATGGTTTTGGTCCGCCTACACTTCTGAAACTACCTCTATGAACTAACCTGGTCATTATAGGGTAAAAATCATCCGCATCACATCATTGCTTTTTGTTCATTCAAAATTCATGCAAAACTTTGCAGCGAAAGGTCGATTTCGCGGATGATCGCCGACTCATAGCACAAACCAATAGTTCGATGTATTCAACGGGCCTCGATTAATAAAATCCAACGCCACCAAATAATACACGCAGTACGCCACTGTAAGACAGAGAGTGATCTTCAAATTTTAGTGGCCTAAGAAAGAAAGAGATTTTAGGGCACCCCCCCCCCCCCGATTTGCCTCCCCACCCTGCGTAAAAACCCTCGATGGACATTTTCAACATTCAAACTTCCAGAATGCCCTTATTACTCAAATCGGAACTTTGAACCGCGAGAGTATATGTGACTTGCTTTAGAGCAACGGGCTGCGGTGACTTGTTTTTAATAGAGCTCTTGCGATGCGATCGGCTGAAGATCGCAGACACAAAGAGTTGAAACCGAATTTTTTTGAATTAAAAATGAAGAGATTACGAATCCGGAAGAGTTCATTAGGGAGGCGTGCGAGAAATATAAATCCCATCGGCGCTCAATGGGAAGGTCCAGATGTGATTTTTGGACATAGAGTTTGCTGCTATAACGGATCTGTCTGGATTAAAGTCTGTATCGGGTCTAAGAATTTCTCTCTCTCTCTCTCTCTCTCTCTCTCTCTCTCTCTCTCTCTCTCTCTCTCTCTCTCCCTCTTTCTCTCTCTCTCTCTATCTATCTCCCTCTTTCTCTCTCTCTCTCCCCCCCTCTCTCCCCCCCTCTCTCTCCCTCTCTCTTTCTCTCTCTCCGCCCCAGAGACAGGTATAGGTCCTTCGCCCTTCTTCCCTCCCTCCCTCCTTCCATCCCCCCTCTCCATCCCCCCTCTCCCTCCCTCCCCCTTACTCCTTCTCCCTTCCTCACCCTTGCATTTGCACCAATGCAAAATTAACAAATAATTGGAGATTGTCTATCCTTGCATAGTTTTCAAGAAAGTTCTAATTGCAAGGCTAGAATTCTCAAGAAAACTGCCCGAATTTCTCTTAATGTACTGTTTGTTAGAATTTCTGGCATCTTATAGTGGAACATTTTTTTTTTGTGGCTGAGAAATAGATTATTGACCCCCCCCCCCTCCCCATTTGGACCAATACAAAAGTATCGGTTATTAAAAGTTTCAATTGAACGGCTTGAGAATCGCTTCTTTTCTAGGGAGTTAAATGAAAGGAGATATCGATATTATTGACCCATTGTGCGACTCTTCCGTCGCGTCGTGACGCCCACCACATACATACATAGCGTCGGTATCGCGCTCGTAAAGAACTGGTTTACTTGACGCACTGAGCGTATCACTACGGCGCACAGTGGTCTAATAAGATAGTCCAAAAGTGGCCAAAAATCCGAGAGCAATTTTTCTCATCAATTGATTAAATTTCAAACTCTCGATACCAATTTTAATCACAGGATACACTTCTAACACGTAATTACAACCTATAAATGTCACTGGAAAATTTTCAAGTTATGTTTGAAAGGTCGAAAATTATGATTTCGTATTACTTTTTTTCCCGCTGACTTTTGTCCACAGTTTTCTCGACCATAGTGCGGCGCGCGCGTGTGGTAGTATGAGAGTGTGTTTGATTAAGTTCGTGTATGTGTATGTGTCATTTGCCTCTTAATAAATCATACATCCTTTTTTTTCTTTTTTCTTTTTTCTTCAACATACAGCCGATAAGTTCGTCACTTGAAGCAAAGATGAATATTTGAATAATGGATTCATTTCTTTCCTGTTGGGTGATGATTCTGACGATGCCAGAGCTGGCGCTTTGCGTGTATAATTGATCGCATTTTTTTAAATTCACCGATGATTTAACCGGTTGAAAAAAGATTACACAGTTCAGTTCAGTGAATGATCGTAATGCGCGAAAATACTCTGAATTTTCTTAACCGGCGGAAAATCGATTAACCAATTAAAACACCCGCGAGTGTTTTAAAGTCATCGACGACTCCACTGGTCGAGAAAAGATTACAGATGCGAGTAGTTTCGTGCATTACAGTCATACACTGAACTGAACTGTGTAATCTTTTCTCAACCGGTAGAAGCATCGGTGAATTGAAAAATGCTATTAATTATAAGCAAAACGGCAGCTCCGGACGGTGCTAAAGCGGTTTATAACACGCTCAATTTTTAGTCTCGAGTATAGACACATATAGTCATAATGTCTACCCGAATGAATTTTTAATAGATCGCGATATTTTCAGGAGAAGATAGGAAAGGAAGACTAGAGAGCGGCTAGACAGGGTGAAGGGGATTTATAGGAACAGAGCAATGTCGGCTCTTAATTGCGACAATATCTCTCGCGGCAATTTCGATTCTAGTATCGATTATCGTTCGATATAATCATTGAAACTGACAATGTGTTTTAAGGTGATTCCATGGCACGTGACCAAGGTGATCGATCAGTCGATCGATTAATGGTCATTTCCTGGACTCTGTGGAGTTTTTTTTTGTAAAACCAGGATTGTCAGCACCTGGAGGTAGATCTAACAAAGATATCTCCCAGGTAAAAATGTTCCACGAACTCTGTTCCAATTTTCCTTGTGGACATGGAAATCGCCTTGATTTCCATGTAAATTAGGTTGATTTCCGTGTGAATTTACACGGAAATCACAGTGATTTCCATGTCCACATAGAAAATTGTAACAGATTTCATGGAACATTTTTACTAGGGCTGTTAATTAAGTTTAGATGCTGGAATCCGGAAAATAAGGACGTAACTATGGGAATTCGGAATCCGTTGTGCGATACGACAGTGGCGGCTCGTGAAATTTGGCAACCGTGTCCTCCTCCTATTTAACCAATGTAAAACAATCGATTCTCCCGGAGGCTGTCAGCCTCCGCAGGAATCGATTATTTTACCTACGTTTAAATGGAAAACTTGCATGGTTGCCAAATATCAAGAGCCGCCACAGCGATACGATAAATCGAACAGCGATTGTGCGAATTCCCATAGTTGCGTCTTTATTTTCCGGATTTGAGCATCCAAACTTAACAGATATCTTTGTTAGATCTACCTCCAGGTGCTGATAATCCTGGTTTTACAAAAAAAAAAAACTCCACAGAGTCCGGGAAATGACCATTAATCGATCGACGAATCGATCGCCTTGGTCACGTGCCATGGAATCACCTTAAATATTTCAGAAATGCTGGGACGCTGGGCGGACGTCACTTCAAAGAGACACATGCACTAATTCGAAAGAAACCCGTTAGAAAAATAATCAATCTAGACTCGATGATTTTATAACAGTAAAACAGTAAAAGGCGTATCGCAGATCGATTTGATGAATTATTGTTCTACCTTCTGCGACACTCCTTTCAACGCAGTTTTACCGTTATCGGGTTTAGCCCGAGGAATTTGCTCACTTACTATACCTTCCTTCAGTGAGTTTCTCTCTGAAGTGACGTTCCAATTTTTATGGAATACTCGAAATGTAATTAGTTTTTAGCATTATATTGATATCGAATGATAATATAATCGCTACATTTACTCATATACGAATCGAAATCGCTGATCTCGCGACCTTTTTGCGAGTATGAAATCTAGGTTTCTCGTATAATAGGTATAAACACTTTTAGTGATGCATGGCTCCACATGTAAAACAATCGAATGCTGGTGAAGCGTTGCTCCACTGTCGAATCGATTGTTTTACATAGGATCAAATGGAGGAAAACCATCGTTGACCAATGGGTCTGTTGCAAACTTTTACTATAGCGCTTTAGAGTGTTCAATCTCATGTAAAACTGCGTGAAAAGTCCATTGGTGGCATCATA
This sequence comes from Trialeurodes vaporariorum, assembly GCA_011764245.1. Classification (NCBI taxonomy): domain Eukaryota; kingdom Metazoa; phylum Arthropoda; class Insecta; order Hemiptera; family Aleyrodidae; genus Trialeurodes; species Trialeurodes vaporariorum. Next base: position 25,134,029 of record VMOF01000013.1, read on the forward strand.
AAGTCATGAAATGCAGTATGAAACTCACCAGAGACGTTTAATGAAATCCAAGATGGCGGTAAAATATTGAGCAACCTGTATGCATGCACCACGAACATCCGAGGATAGCCAACCTCACAATATCGATCACACCTAATCACAACGTAAATAAACACATAACCTCTGAAGCTGTGAGATTGTGAACGTTGGCAATCCTTGGATATTGAAGGTGCATGCATACAGATAGCTCGATATTTTACCGCCATCTTGGATTTCATTAAACATCTCTCGTGAGTTTCATACTGCATTTTATAACTTTCTGATGCCACCAATGGACTTTTCACGCAGTTTTACTTACGATGAAACACTCTTTATCGCTGTAGCAAAAGCTTGCAACAGACCCATTGCACGCGAGCCACCACTATGGTATCGGTTTTTATCCAGTTAACATGAATGAATCAGCTCAGAAGTCAGAACTGCTTACAATATTCGATTGTAAAAATATATGAAAAAAATATATGAAAAATAAAAAATAAAAATGCTTCTATAGCTATGAGTGTGACTGCTGCTGTGTGAGGATGAGGCCCGTAGGGGAAGGCTCGCTCGAGAAGTCGAGCTAGAACACACAACACAAAGTTATTGCGGTCGCCGGATTTTGCTGTTTGTTAGTTAGTTTGTTTGTTTGTTTGCGAGCCGATTTTTTTTCTTTTTGTTTGTTTTTTTAATTAAGTAATCGCTTTCCGTGGCGTCACTTCGGCGGCCGTCGATATTTGTGTTTTTTCCGAGTCTCGCACTGTCTTGTATTCTAAGCAAGCAGACTCTCAGACCAAAAGCGGCAAGTAACTTCCAGCGTTGCCAAATTTAATCGCGGTAGCGATCAGAAGCGTAGCATGTCATTTGTCAACATTGCATTTTTTACATTTAAAAACATCTTGCCTTTAAGGGGTCTCTCAACCTGTGAATTTGAAAGCGCGAATAAACTGATTGAGCCAATGAGCTGCCTTGAAGTCGATATTTCGAGTCCGATTGTATCGACAGCAAAGAAGCCCATTGGCTCAAGCAGTCCATTCGCGCTTTTAAATTCGCAGGTGAAGAGACCCATTTAGTCGAATTCGAACAATACCCTCACTTACGCACCAGAGCCGAGGCGATTTTGAGGTTTGGTCATGGCGATCGGGAATTCTTGAAGGTGTTTATAAGGGTTGCTTAGGTTTTTGGCTTCTTCGCCAGAAATTGGATTCTTACATAACACAACACATTTTGTTCCAATTTTTGCGCTGAAAACTATAAAAAATTGAAATTATATGAGATTTTCTTTCTTAACCCCCCCCCCCTGGTCTTGTTAAGCAAATCAAGAGGAACTTGCTTGACTCAAAGAGCAAAAGGAAAAAAACAAAAACAAAAAAAAAACAAAAACAAAAACTAAAGACCAAACTTACCTTAAAATCGCATCGGCTCTAGTTCGTAAAAGAGGGAATTAATTCGAGGCTTCATTTCAGAGCAGAGCTAGGTACCTCTTTGAGTACACTTAATGTTCTTAACGACTTTTTCCAATTCACCGATCGGTCGAAATATTACCTACACAGTTTAGTTCTGTTTACCACTGCGTTATGCACGAAAACACACGCACCTTCAGGCATAACTATTGTCGCAATAAGAATCGGTGAACACCGTTAAATTATCAAATGTATTCGCAATTATTTTTTTTTTTTTTTTTTTTTTTTTTTTTAAGTCATAGTGACGACTTCGCAACCGGTTGACAAAAAAGTTGCTGATCAGAATATTCACATGCAAGTATCAAGCCCAAACATATTTGTTGACACTTAATTTTGTTGTCAAAGTTTCAAAGTCATCATATTGAAAATAATAGTTGCGTAGCTCGCGGCAGTAATGTAGCAAAGGTGAATTCTCTCCACTTGAACCTACGTTAAATAAATCGATCTTCAAGGGATTTACTGAATCCCTGAGCAATCGATACTTTTTTTCTAGGTTCAAATGGCGAAAAGGCATGGTTGCCAAATAGCACGAGCCGCTACTGGAAAATAAAAGAACGTTGAGTCTGATTGTGAATGGTGAGCAGTGAGCACCGAGCATTCCCACAGAATATGCTTCGCCGAACGCCTTCAATTTATGATGTAGGCAAAAACAAGTACAGTGGAGTAGGAATATTTACCTACTCTCTCGACTTGAATGAGCGCGCGGGTTGAACTGGGGATTTTCTCCCCCGCTCCCCCCCCCCTCGGTGGCTCCTTTTCTTTTCTCTCTTTCTTGCCCCCTTCCTAAAACCCCCCCCCCCCATCCGCTAGTGGAAATAAGCTAATCGGCGAATGATAAAGTTGTCCGCGGACGCTACCTTTCTTGCTGGGGGCTTTGGACTTGGCTAGAGTCCCTTGATGGAAATATTGTATAGGGAGTACCGACACGACGCTTTATGCATTTTGACAGGAGTCGATTTTGTCGACCGCGTGAACGAATTCGAAGGTTAAGTTCGACAGTGGACCAGTGGTGGACTGGCGGATTTGCCGGCATTCCGGTCCGTTCCCATACGTTCCTCTACGAATCGACTCCTTTCGTGTGGAGCCTTCGATGTCGTCGACTCCTGCTCGACTCCGTGAGAGCCTAAAACCAACGACCAATCACAACTCGTTGAGCTCGTGTCGGTACTCCCTATACAATATTTCCATCAAGGGACTCTAGACTTGGCCTGAGTGGCCACCGCCACTGATTATTCGTACATAGCGACTAATTTTCTCCCCCTCTGCTTGTCTGTTCACAGAGATTCTCTCCAATGAGTGCCAGCTTTCCGCAGTCACCGGCCGCCCCCTACCTCAACGGCGACCTGCGGACACCGACGACTGTCAAACGTCCGATCTCATTCGACCAGCTCAACGACCACAGCATCTTCCCGGAGCCCATAGACGTCACGAAGCTAATGAAACAAATCCTCAAAGAGGACTCTGTGAATAACAACGACCACGACGATCTAGGCATTAACTTGAGCAAAAAGTCTCCGCCCTCGTCTCCTCACTACACCAATCACCACCGCGACCGCCAACATCACCACAGTCATCAATTCCTATCGAAAGATCTCTCAGATCTGACGCGGAAGCTGAATAGCGTCGACATCGAGCTGATCAACACGAAAGAGAACGACCGTTACCATGGCAACAACGACCGTTTCCATGGCAACAGCGACGATGACTTCACGTATGGTGCGGGCGGCGTCATAAACCTCAGCAAAAAATCTCACTCGAATAGAAACCAATTAGAAATCATTCGGATAAACGGGCAGGATAGTAGTAGCGATAAGGGAGAGGAAGATACTAGCGCCAAAGAAATACTAAATCTTAGCAAAAAGTCAGACTCGAATAATTCGAATAGTTCGAATAGTTCGTATAGCAGCTCGTTTAGCTCTCACAATAACAATAACAATAATAATAACAACAATTATTTCTCCATAGATAATCTGATGCGGAGAGATTCGATTAAGGTGGAAGTCAAGATCGACGACGGAGAGGAAACTGACAGCTGTAACGAGGACGATGCTATTTCGGACCATTTGGATTAAATTAGAGTTAAAATAAATTTAAATAATTTAATTAATTATATGAACTGTGATTAAATGGCTACGATAGCACCTGGGTATTTTTAATCAAATAAGACTTCTATTGTCATTACTGTTCCCCCCCCCCCTATTTTTAAAAATCGTATTTGTTTCCGCTTCCATGTAAATCTCGATGAGGCCTTGAGAGCAGAGATTGGGAGCCCACTATGGTCCAGAAGTCCGATTTAGGAAGACATTGGTTTGCATTAAAATCGCCCAATATCTTGAAAACGGCTCATCTGACATCAAAAATGGTTATCACAAAAAAGTTAAAACGGTTTACGTTCTATCTTTTTTGTGATAACCATTTTTTATGTCAGATGAGCCGTTTTCAAGATATTGGGTGATTTTAATGCAAACTAATGTCTTCCTAAATCGGACTTCTAGACCATAGTGAGCCGTGGCCAGATCCAAATTTTATGTTCTCTTCGGTAGAAAACTCTGGGAATACTAAAATGAGTTACAATTTATCATTCGAATACTTAATCCAAAGGCCCTTGCACCAACAGAACTTGATTCCAAAGATTCGGTTTTACGTTATTGCGTTGGGAGTTCTTTGGGAGCACGGCTCCCAAGAAGTGCTCCCTAAAGAGCTCACAACGCAATAACTTGAAACCAAAGCTTTGAAATCAAGTTCTGTTGGTGCAAAAGCCTTTGGATTCAGTATTTGAATGATAAATTGAGACTCGTATCAGTAGTCCTTCAGATTTCTGCCGAGGAGAGCATGAAATTCAGATCTGACCACGACTCCGGCTCCCAATCCCTGCTTGAGAGACACCGATCTGTTGAACAGGTTGCATATCCAATATGCCCTAAGGAGCTGGCCATAAGTCTTTGCTTTCTCAATAGAAGTCTTTGCTTTCAGTGGAGCGTGAATGATAAATAATCCAATCGGCCAGCATTGACGGCTCGTCAAAAGTGATTTCTAAAGTTTCGAGGAAAAACTTTCATTTCACCTTCAAATTTTTTATACGTGTGCTAGTTTTGCCGTTTTAAAAAAAAAAAAAAAAAAAAAAAAAAAAAAAAAAAAAAAAAAAAACAAGAAAACACAAGAAATGCGTGTGTCAAAACATATTTTCTCTTCTCTTAATTATTTCCCGCTCACGCCATATGCCATCCAATACCTATAAAACTCGCAAATCTCAACTAGTAGATTTAATGAATAAATCGCCTTCAAATTATTATGATGTGACACGCTTAACGCACGCTCACGCCGTGAAGCTTCTCTGCAAGGAAACGGAGAAACGTAATTTCTGATTAGATTTGGTTTTTATGTTCTTTTTGAACAAAACTCAAATTCAAAATTTTCATAATTACGAATCACTTATTGCCATGCATTCCAATAATTGTCCTAGTTTTGATACAATGTGCAAAATTATTGTTCCTCTATTGTTTGTGTTGTAATTTATAGCAAATCTCGTTTTTTTAAATTTATCATGAGCCTAGGTAGTTCGAGGATTTCAATCCCTTCTTTGCGTTCATGAGTGAAATTTACAATGTTGCCATTTTTCGGATAACTATGCAATTTTTCCCATTTGATGTTTTGTAAAAGTTGCTCGTAATTTATTGGGAAATCTGGCTACATTAGAATATGAATAATCCAGCTAACCGCAGTCTCAACCCTCTTGATTCCAATTCTTTTTTCTACAATAAAATGGACTCTAAGTTAACAAGTCTTTTTGGACTTACAGTATGCTCATTAGAATTTTCGTTATTTTATTTGACATTGTGAGGATGAAACAAAATCATAAAAATATGTGTGTCAAATTACACGGTTTCACAGAATAACTCAGTCAAAAAGGAAACTGTTCTTGGGACCCTACTCGAGTCGATCACAGTTTGAACCGGAATCAATATGCGCAACCAAGTTGAGTTTTATGCACACAGAAAAAAATATTTGAATGTTAAAATTGCAAAAAAAGAAAAAAATCCTAAAAACCGGGAATACACTTATATTTACGAAGCAAAAGTAATTGCATTTTATGAAATGCTAATGTACCAACAAATATTGATTGCTGATGTAGCAATATTTTTTGCTTTTCTTGCAATTTTTTGATGAACTGGCAATATGTTTTGCTAAATTCACTCTTTATATGTAATTATAGTTATGTAAAGTGTATTCCTGTTTTTTAGCATTTTTTTGTCATTTTAACAAATTTTATTCTGTATGTTCTACTTCAACTCAAATTACCTCCTCAAACCTCCAACTCATGTTCAATCCTGAATGAAATCCTCCTTTAACTAGGCTTTAGTGTTAATTATTTTCAAGTTCATTGTCTGACCATAAGTCATAAAACAACAACCCTTATCCCATTGCCATCGGTTAGTTGTTCTTGTTGACAGAAGCGCAACCAGAGAGGGAGGAGGGGTTCAGAAGCCTCCCTGAGCCTCAAATTGTACTAGCAAAAGAAAGGAAATTTAGGCAATTTTTGCACCCCTCCCCCTCCCCTGAAAGATTTTCTGGTTGTGCTACTGTTGAAGAATTCTCAACTACATTGGTGAAATAATAAAAGTTTTCTCTTTCATAAAAAAAAGTTTACGAAACTTTTGGCGCGGTTAATGTTCATCAAAGTGATGGATAGGTGCTTAAAATAATGTAAATATCTCATAGTTCATTGTAAATTGTGTAAATAAATAAAAGTAATAACATTTAAAAACTCAGCCACAAAGTTTGTCTTGATATTTCTTGTCTAACACCTATTGACGATTGCATAAATCAGGAATTCATTGAGAAACTTTACGATCTTCAGTGCGAAAAATTGATGCCAATAGGTTTTTTATTCCGAATTGTTCTAGAAGATAGAGCAAGCTATTCAATGGGTCAGTTGCAAACTTTTACTGCAGCCATTAAGGTGATTCCAGGCGAAGCTTGTCCAGGTTTCAATCCAATGGAAAACGCCACTAGCGCTGCCCATAAAGTTAACATTTTTTGGCTGAAATTAATGTATCTATGCCAGAAGTACAAATTTGAGGAACATCAGCAACTGCAATCATACCTCAGGAAGATATCATGAGAGTTTCAAGCAAAAATACTTAAAAATAAAGCCGGAAATTATGAAGTACGAAAATTCCCATAAGTCTCAATGAGTGCAATAGAGACAGATAGACATAACATCTCTCACGTTCACTCGCACTCACCAGGCTGATGGCGAAACAAATTTCATCATTTACGGCTTTAGCTCTTAACCAATTTTGCTCCTTTTGGGCTCAAAATATCCATAAAAAAATTTTTGTGCTGAAATTATTGGATTTTCCGTTTTGTCTTTGGTTTCAATTTAATATGCCAAAAACATGACTTTTCCAGAAAGCAACTAGTGGCGCTTGCCTAATCACCTTGAGAAGGTCAATTCTTCAGTAAAATCACTTGATTATAAGATTGGGAGCATCAAAAAGTTCCATAGTTGACTTGCAAACTCTATGAATGCGTTTGAACAAAATTCCAAAATGACTGTCGCACAGGAAGTTAAATTGGGGGTTGATTGACCTTAAGGTGATTCTATGGCAAACTCCCGGAAATTTCAACCCGATAAATGGCGTTAATTGTCGCTGGCTCTGAAAATATCCATTTTTTTACTGTTTTCGGCTGTTTTCTCTGAACAGACGAAAAATAGACAAAAAATCGGACTGACAGCACCTGCTTAATTTTTTGCTTGATTTTTTGAGCCATAAACCGGCCAAATTGGTTCTAAAATAAAGGCGTAACAATGCAAAGAAAAAATCATATGTAATATGGAGTTGTATCAGTAAAGATTACAGGTTTCTGTTTTACCTGTAATCTTTACTGATACAACTCCAAATTACATATGATTTTTTCTTTGCATAGTTACGCCTTTATTTTAGAACCAATTTGGCCAATTTATGGCTCAAAAAATCATGCAAAAATTAAGCAGGTGCTGACAGTCCGATTTTTTGTCTATTTTTCATCTGTTCAGAGAAAACAGCCAAAAACAGTAAAAAAACGGCTATTTTCGGAGCCAGCGACAATTAACGCCATCTATCGGATTAAAATTTCCGGGAGATTGCCATAGAATCACCTTAAGGCTCTCTTTTCTCTTTCTCTCTGCACATTTGAACTCATGTGTTATGGCAAAAGGACGTAAGGGGCGAAAGTAACATGACAATTGCCCCTATTTTTTCCTTTCCTAACATATGTATTCCAACAGGTAAAGAGGGAGGCAGCAAGGATTCTCAAAAAGATTTAACATGGGATTAGGGACTTCTACTACCTCAAAGTTAATTTTCAAGGGGCCAAAGAATATTGTGACTTTTTACCACTTACGAGCAGTCATCAGTAGATGGTCGGTGTTGGCTGTGAGGGGTTTAAACCTTTCTCAAGTACTCAACATCCATCTATGAAGGAATTCGTGAGATCGCTACATTATTTGGCCTCCGAGAATTACTACTCCACACTGGCTTTAGCCAGAGACAAATAGAGACTCAGCACAAAGCTTGTGACAAGTGTCCACTTTTCTGGCTCAATTTTGGTCGTAACTCATCGGAACAACAGCTATTGCCTACAGTTGACTGATGAGCGTGTGTTTTGCATTCGACAAGCAAAACCTGTTTCCAGGACGGTGAACCAATCACAGCCTTTTGTTGAACTTCACCATTCAACAGTAGGCAATGTTTATCGTTGCTGCCAGTGACTCCCGAACAAAACTGTGACCGCTAAACTTGCTTCACTTTTCTAACACGGGAAGCATACGGTGTACTGGGTCTCTATTTGTCTCTGGCTTTAGCTTAGGTAGGCCCAAAGATATTATATACTATATAGATACTGAATGAGGCCCTACCTTGGGCGGGGGAAATGGACCTGCTAGGGGGTACACAAATTGGAAGATTCGCCGGCCATGTAGGCAGCGTGTTTTGCGATAGGCAAACATTCTCTCTCTCTCTCTCTCTCTCTCTCTCTCTCTCATGGAGAGAGAGAGAGAAAGACTCCGGTTTGCCTATGCGCAAAACAAGTTGCATACTTACAGGAATCGGAACCGTTTTATTCCCCAGCATTCGGGATCTATATAGTGTATAATATCTTTGGGTAGGCCACCTGCAATACTTGTATTCATTGAGATAAGTATTGTATGTAGCCAACCTCCAGGAGTCATGGACATTCTTTTAGTTCCCAACTTTACCTATTAACATACTATGACCTGCAAACGAAAGTCCCCTGATTGAAATTATTCTTGTTTAATTTCTTTGTTATTTTCAAGTAAAATTACCATTTCTTAAGATGTACGTACCACTTTCAAGTGGCATTCTGCTAGTTTTTTAACACTTAAAAGCCGCTAAATCATTTAAAAGTTGCTAAGATTTAACCAAGTAAAAATTTTGACGAAGATACATACTTTCTTCTGCTGCTTATATCACTTCACAGTAAAAAGAGACAGAGTCGGGCAAACGAGGTAGTACTCGAGTGCCACGAGCACTAAGACTTTCAAACGAAAGTCCTCTCATCGAAATTGTTCTCGATAAATTTTTCTTTTATTTTCCATCGTTTTAAATTTTTTGAGCCATAGTGTCTCAAGAAGCAATACTGAGAGACTCTGAGATATCTGAAAACCTTGGAAATTTGCGAATTGATTGAGAAATGAAATAATGAAAATTTCTATGGGGATACTTTCTTTTGAAAGCCATAGTACCGGTACTCAGGATTCGAAAAACGTTTAAAATTGTATTTCAACAAAAATCAGAATGGACTTTTGACACATCAAAGATGACCTTGAGTCTAAAAAAATTAAACTGAACAGGCAGGATCCTTGATTCTTTAAAAATCCGCTCTGAATACAGTTGAAATATATTTCAAAAACTTTACAAATCCCGAATACTGATGCTTGTACTGCTGCGCTAAGGAAGAACGCCGGAAGTGACATGTGTTACTTAGACTGTTTTTGCAGTATAGCTTGGGCCTCTATTCTTATACCAACACAAAGTTCCTCTTCAAGAGTTTATTATTGTTGTACCTACTTGGTCACTCAACTCTCTCTAACAAAGGCTCTCTGCCTGTCCAAGCATTTAGGAAAGGCCGACCGGCGACTGTCTACGGTTCAACGCTGGAATCCTTGGAATGATAAACCATTCAAGGCATTGGAGGTTTAAGATAAAGGGTAAACTGAAGAATAGCGACCCCGAGCTACATTGCAAAAACAGCATAAGTAACACATGTCGCGTATGGTGTTCTTCCTTAGCACGGCAAAGTAGTACTCGAGAACTACCCTGTTTGCCCAACTCTGGGGAGAGAGATAAAGAAGGATACTGCACCAAGCGTGACACGCTAAGTAAAATCTTAGGAGAAATGAAGAGGAACAATTATTAATACCAGAACTTTCATGATTTAAATAAAGAATTCTCATTTACGATTAAAATTCTTACATACAACAAATTAATAAAAATATAAGGACATAACGATACAAGATATAAACAATTTGTTCATTGATTAATAAGTGTCAAGTAGAAGCGAAAATACTTTGAATTTCATCCATTAGGCTTGAAAGCAAAGGCTGGGAATTACTTTTGGCTTCGATAGAAATCTGCTTGGGTTCTGCCTTCAACAAAATACAGACGTGGTGCCCGACAGCCGATTGGCAGTACAAAGAAGCGGTGTGATTTATTTTTTCTACGATAGATAAATTACATCTACTGCACATGGTCTCGAGGATCTGTAACAGAATATTAATTATGAGATAAAGTTTTTCTTTTGTTTTTTTTTCATTTTCCCACAGACATTTAAGAATCTACACAAAAACCCAAAGACCTACAGAGATTTCAATGAATTTCCAGGATTTAACTTTCAAATTGAGATGGATTGGAGATATGTATAGTTTGTTCAGTAAAATTTTTCGGATTTCCACAAAAAATTTGATACAGGTCAAATTTTCCTTAGTCAAACTATCATTGAGAGGAGTATTAATGGAGTAGTTGCAACAGTCTGAAAGTTGGCATTTTTTATTATGAAAATGAAAGTCCTTGATGAGTTGAGATCAAAGGTGCCTTTGGTTTTTTCCCCCAAGTGTCCCCGTTGAGAAAGATACACTTAAGTAAAGTTGCATAATATTGTGAGTGTTTTAACTTCACCATATGAAATTTCCATTTAAAACAATGTATTTTGAGTCAAAAAACATTTCCAGAACTATGAAACTTAGTTAACCCAAAGCATCTTTGTTTTCAGCTCACTGAGTGCTTTCATTAGCTTACTAAAAAACACAAACATTTTGATCCTTGAAACTGCCCCATTATGACAGGAACATACATATATTTATCCAATGAGCTTTTGCTGCATTGATTAATAGATAGATAGTTGACTTTAGATTTATAGTCAATACTCAATTCTTGAATTTTGTATAGAGGATAGAAATGACCGATTGAGCAGCCAAAATCCAGCGAGTCAAAATCACGTAGAAAAATTGTTTAAGAGTTTTCAGGACTAAAAATCCACTTAAACTTCTTCTGACAAATAATTTAAGCTAAGAGGATAATTGAAACTGACGCAAAAATTACTATTGAACTTTGCATGACCCAGGGCAAATGGATGACCATAGCATTGGCGGATCTAGGAATCTATCGTTGTCCCTCTTCTCTCATTGGAACGTGTGTGCTTGAAAAGGACAGATTGAGATAAGGGGCAGTCACTTTTCGTCCCTTCTTCTACCCTTTTCTAACAAATGCATTCAAATGGCCAGAGAAAGAGAGGGACACTATTCTGGATCTACCAGTGGACCATAGGTCTGTTTCGTAGAGGACAAAAGCTAAATAATCATTTTGTTTAAGGAATTTCTGACTCCTTAAATTAGTCCCGATAGCTTTCAAATGAGGGTTCTGCTTGATTTTAATTTGTTAAATTTTGGCTTCTAAATTGGTCATTTCTGCCTAATGTGAGCCAGCTCCTGACATCTAAACCAGGGAAATGGACAGTCAAATTTAAGATTGTCTGCTATTGTTATAAATTGTTTTGATTGTTAATGACTCGCATTAATGTTTGTACATTCTACAAATTAAAATGTATGAATAAATAAATAAATAAATTCATTGATTCGGACTTACCTGATTGAAATTTTTGGACGGCACAAGTATGGAAGATCGATGCACGAGTTCACCTCCGGCAAGAAGATCAGCGTAGAGAGTATTGGACAGTTGGGTTGATCGAAGGAATGAAGACACAGGAATTTTTAGCCAAAAATCTAATTTGTCGACAGACACTGATCCGTCTGAAAGCTGGGAGGAAAAAAAAAAAAAAAAAAAAAAAAAAATTAAACCAAGTTATAAATGAGACTATTCATTTATTTAATTACTTATTTATATTTTTTTAACTTAAACAGCTCAATGGGTCTGTTGCACACTTTGGCTAAAGCATTTTAAAATATCAAAAGCGTTTTAAATATCAATTCCCGCGAATTCCCTTATTCGCGAATGAGGGGGGTTGCAAGGGGGGTTTTGGTGACATCACCTTTTCGTCCTTGGGAAGAGTCATGATATGCCATTCATGAGTGAAAGAGCCTCAGATGCAAAAGATATGAAAACCCTTGAGGGCGATCGACTCGATTCGCCAAGCTGAATCGATAGAGGAGTCACAAAGGGGGTTTTGGTGATATCACCTTTTAGTCCATTTTGAAGAGTCGTGAGATGGCATGCATGAGTGAAAGAGCCTCAGCCATCCTTTTTCTTTACACTGAATTACAGAAAGACCGTAGCCAACGTTGGATGCCTTTTTCAAGAACCCTGAATTGGTAAACTATGCCCTTATTCCTCTAAACCCCGTATTTCTATAAAAAGAAGGTACCTCCAATCGCGAATTCGCCAATTGCAGGGTTTTCCCAGAATGTAACCCTCGCGATTGGTGGGGGATTACTGTAACTGCATACAAAATCATAAGCAGGTTCTTCTTTTCTGAATTAGATAAGTAGCTGGATCCACTTGGAATCAGGATTTCAAATTTGAAATTAAAATTTTGGCTTTGTCAAGTTACCTTAAATTAAGAACTTAAATTCTTCAAATAATTCAAAAAGTAATGTAAAAAAAAAAACTGTAATGTAAAAACTTACCTCTATATTATACATTAAAGTACCCCTTAATCTATGCACTATTGTTGTATCTCCTACTTGCAAAATAATTGAAACAGTTGAACTAGATTCAGAGCTGAGTTCTCTTAATAATTTGACCGAGTCAGTCCTTTCAGAGACCTGAAAAACAGAGGGAAAATAGGGCGTGAATTGGGAATAAGTTAGAACACTTGAAATATTATGCGGCCAATCAAAAATTGAGGATTTCTTTCAAGAAAACACAGTAAAAACAGAAAGTACGCTCGTCCTCACAAATTCATATTTCAAAACTTTATTGTGTGTGTTTCTGATGAGTTAAACGGGTTTTCAAAAAAAGCTTGACACACCAAAGTTGAAATTGACGAAATCCCCATTTTTCATGATGAAATCTCCATTTCAACTTGAGAAAAACAGGGATTTGAACTTACATAAAATGGTGCCTCTACAACAGCCGTTTGCAAACAATGCGTTTACATTTGAAGATCAATTTGATACGATAAATCAGCGAATGCAGAGAATGGACATGGTAACGACAGACGCAATTGTTTTGTTTGATCGTGTGGAAATTTTGAGTGAGCAGTTAGAACGTACATATTTTAAAAGAACATTTAAGACTTTAAACATGAATGTAAAAAACAATTACTCACTTCATTGATTAGTTGGACATTTAGCGAATTCGATACAGACATTTCGATTCCTTTCAAGAGCGCTGCTCCCTTATTGTAAACAGTTAAACTAACGTTCAGTCGATTGTTGGAATTGGGTTCTAAATTAACGTTGTAATCCTGTGAAACATCAAAAACAGCTCAATTTAGACATGGTGTAGAAAAGTAAAATAATGAGTTATGTGCTGTAGAAAAGTTATAGATAGTAAACTAAATGCTCTCCTGAATGCAATTTTTTTGTCTCTAAAATTGCATATTTATTGGTTGAGTGAAGATTTAACAGTTGTAAAGATTTACATCAAAATCTTTAAGAGGGTGGGTTAAATTTCTAAACAGATTTTATAAATAGACACAAATTTCAATAAATTTGACATATTTTGACAAAATCAACCTTATCTTCTCCGGGACAAAAATTGAGATTTTGGTACAACTCCATAGGCCAGGTTATGGCAGACAGTTTAAGACCAAAAACGTGCAAAAATGAAAAAAAATTGATGGAATGGAGGCATTTTGAAGCTTTAAATAGAAATAATTTGATTTTGAGGAAAACAGAGTTGAAGTTTTGGAAAGTCAATAATCAAGAGAAAAATGTATCGATATCGATTCACATCCATGTTTACAACCTCTATCAGGTAAATAATAAGCTAAAACTTTGTGTAGTAATTCTTAAGGCTACTAGAGAGCATTTAGCATGAAAACATGAAAATTCATAATTTCAACCCCAGCTAAGCTTGTTTTTGGTAAAAAATGTACATAATTTTTTCTTTCAAAAATTACTTTACTATGAAAATGATTGTATCATGATTAGAATCAATCATGATTAAAGCAATAACCTTTAACTGTAAACAATCAATTTTAAGAATAAACAGCTTCAAGCTTTGAGGTAGCTTCAAAGTTGAACAGTTTTTAAACGAGCTGAAGGTTAAATAGATTCTTACCACTGATAATAATTTGCCATCGACCAGTTGTAAATGATGCACAGGAGGCATTATCGAAACAATTTCTTTAGAAGGAGTGGATATTCCTAAAGCTTCTTCGTAGCCTTCTTTTGACTTTGTTGACGTTAAAGTTGATCCGTCTGGCAGAAGTTGATCTAAATCACTAATTTCGTTCTTGGACTTTTTACCTAAAGAGCAAAATGAAATTGATGTTTTAGTAACTCAAAACAATATACAAGGAAAGAAATGGTTTTTTAGGCTGTTGAGTAATTTCCCATTTTAACCCGCCGTTACGAGCGCAGACTCTTACAGATGCCAGATATCAAACAATGGTTCTCGCTAACTCTTGCTATAAGAAAGTCAAAAGTTAATTCTTTAGTAAAATCCAGTTAAAATTACAACATGCACATTAAAAAGTTACAATATTCACTCACAGAATGACTTTAAATGTAAAGGCAAAATGACGGAAATACGCAGGTACAATGAGAGATTCCTATCTAATTTAAGATTTTTTTCTGTGTTTCAATAGAGAGAGACAAACAAGCTAGGAATCTCCTTGTATTCCTGCATAGCTTTGCCGTATTAGCTCATAAATGGTAGAGCTGCCGAAATGTATCAATCAAAAAGAATTTATCAATGGGCATACAGAATTTCTCCAAAGGACTTGACTGGATTTGGACACTCAAATGCCACTTGTACAGTTTTTAGACAAAACAAAACAAATTTGAACCAAATTATCAACAAAATAAAATGAGGTCAACAAGACCCTCCACACCAGCACTGGTCTAATTTTTTTTTAACGCAAGTAGTACAGCAGGTTACCAGTTCTTGGTTTCTCTGACTTCTTTTCAAAAAAAAAAAAATCCCTTCAAATAATGATGATATGTTTCCGCTTGCTTCCGAAAAGAACGGTTAGCACTGCAAAAGCTTTTTGTCAGCAGCTTGCTTGTCTAATAGGTGGCACTCACTTTTTGTGGAAGAGCGCTTGGATTTCTTAGGTTTCTCTTCTTTCTCTGACTTCTTTTTCTTCTTCTTCTTTTTCACATCTCCATTGGCTAATCCTGGCTCATTAACTAATAATTCAGATTCCATTTCCTCATAGCCACTTGGCGATATTAGAGTGACAGCATTCTGAAAAAGGAAATGACAAATTTTAAGAACGCAGAAATAAATTGGAGAGTTTAGGTGACAAGTGAAGCGTTGAAATACATAATGAGGTATGCGCCATCAGTTGTTGCGAAGATTGTGCATCTTCTTTTTTTGACTATCTACAGGGTGTGGCAGACCACCCGTCCACTATCTTTATCTCAAAAACGGCCGACAATTGAGCTTCGGGGGCAAAACTTTCATTGGGTATATCGACCCCAAGGAATCCAATGAAAATATTTTCAGCCCCCCAAAACCACCCCTTGGGGGTTATTTAAGGGGGTGGGTACCCGTATCTCGAAAAAATCAAATGGAAAGGGTATGTTTTGACATTGAAATCTAATACGGCATAAAAAAATAAAACTTTTTTATCCCTAAGTTTTTTTTCTAAAAACCACCCTTTTTTGAGTTAGGGGTGGTTTTCAAAAAATTTAGGGGTAATCTTTGATTGACCGCTGTGACCCTCCAAATCATTGGATTTCAAAAAACTAAGAAGTTTCTGAAAGGGCAGACCAAGGGCTTTCTTTTGATGTACCACATGCCTATTTTTTGTGAAAAAGGGTACATGGCCCCCTCACCCCAAAATTTTGGGGCTTCGGGGGGCCCTACGTAAAAATTTTCAAATGTAAAGGTATGGCTTGTGATACATCATTTGAAAGGTCTTTCAGAGGCGAAAAAAGTGATACCCCCCAAAAGTCGTAAAAACAACCCCCTTCCAAAATGGCGGCCGTTTTAAGGTTAGGGGGCTCAAGGGGGGACCTTCAGAAAAATGATCCAAAATTGAACGATACATGGCTAAAAAGGTCTTAAAAAGAGAAAAATAATGGTTCAAACCGCGCGTCAAACCGACTTTTCAATCCAAAGTTACGGCCGATTGAAATTTAGGGGTAGTTGGGTTTCCCAAAAAGGCACCCCTAAATTTCAATCGGCCGTAACTTTGGATTGAAAAGTCGGTTTGACGCGCGGTTTGAACCATTATTTTTCTCTTTTTAAGACCTTTTTAGCCATGTATCGTTCAATTTTGGATCATTTTTCTGAAGGTCCCCCCTTGAGCCCCCTAACCTTAAAACGGCCGCCATTTTGGAAGGGGGTTGTTTTTACGACTTTTGGGGG
This sequence comes from Trialeurodes vaporariorum, assembly GCA_011764245.1. NCBI lineage: Eukaryota > Metazoa > Arthropoda > Insecta > Hemiptera > Aleyrodidae > Trialeurodes > Trialeurodes vaporariorum. Next base: position 25,150,506 of record VMOF01000013.1, read on the forward strand.
GTATCACTTTTTTCGCCTCTGAAAGACCTTTCAAATGATGTATCACAAGCCATACCTTTACATTTGAAAATTTTTACGTAGGGCCCCCCGAAGCCCCAAAATTTTGGGGTGAGGGGGCCATGTACCCTTTTTCACAAAAAATAGGCATGTGGTACATCAAAAGAAAGCCCTTGGTCTGCCCTTTCAGAAACTTCTTAGTTTTTTGAAATCCAATGATTTGGAGGGTCACAGCGGTCAATCAAAGATTACCCCTAAATTTTTTGAAAACCACCCCTAACTCAAAAAAGGGTGGTTTTTAGAAAAAAAACTTAGGGATAAAAAAGTTTTATTTTTTTATGCCGTATTAGATTTCAATGTCAAAACATACCCTTTCCATTTGATTTTTTCGAGATACGGGTACCCACCCCCTTAAATAACCCCCGAGGGATGGTTTTGGGGGGCTGAAAATATTTTCATTGGATTCCTTGGGGTCGATATGCCCAATGAAAGTTTTGCCCCCGAAGCTCAATTGTCGGCCGTTTTTGAGATAAAGATAGTGGACGGGTGGTCTGCCACACCCTGTATAATACTGAATGTGTTTACCAAAGTGGTATTTTTCTGGAAAAAAATCATTCATTTCAGCAGAAATTCAATTTCAAAATTTTGTTTTGGAGGATATGTCTTGGGTAATCTTTTTGACGAAGAAAGAACTGCACAATCTTAGCAACATTCAATGGCGCACCTCAAAAGATATTTCAACGCTTCAAATAATTAGAGACACCATTTTATCGTCATATTGAAATGCCATTTTTTGTCACTTCAAAATCAAGTTTTCGTCATTATTTTTCGTCGTTATTTTTTGCGGGTTTTTCGCTTTTTAACAGCGCTTTAAGCTCTATTTTGATTTTTAAGTTGTGTACATGCAGTATTTTATAACCGTGCTTCTAGTTTTGGATACCAGTACTTCTAGAAATGATTTTTTCAGACTCTTATTACAGAAAAAGTGAATATGAATCCATCTTTTGAATAAATTTTTATCTACCCTTTTTTTTTTTTTTAAATATGGCTTCGAAGCCTTTGAGACCCGGTGAAAACAGTTTGAGAAACAAAGGTAAGCACAAAAATGGGTCAATTCATCAATTTTCTATTTTTGAACTGACCCTTTGTAACTCTATGAGAGGAGATCGAGATAAAAAATAAATAAATGAAAGGAAAATTAAACAGAGATTATTTTTTTTTTATTTTTTTTTTTAGTTACACTAGTTTTTGGGATTTTTCGGGCATTTCTGGGCATTTTTGGGTTTTCTCGGCAATTTTTTCAGAAAGGGGGGGGGGCTTCAGATGGTGTTCCTATTAACTTAAACGACAAAAAAAATTCAAAAAATGTCGATTTTTTTGCTCAAATTATTGGGAATGACATCTGAAGCACCTCCCGACCAAAAAAATCGACGAAAAGGCCCAAAAATGCCTAGAAATGCCCAAAAAATCCCTAAAACTGCATATAACCCACTGTCTCCCATAAGCGACTGTAGAAACGGAAAATGCCAATAACGACCAAGAGTACCCGCGAAGTCGCCGGCCGTGCCGTGCCGGCCGCGCCGCGAAGAATATAAACATCGCTTACCAAAGGCAAAATCCGGTCAAAATCCCGGGCGTAGAAAGCCGAAAAAACCGGGTTAGTGAAACGTCCGAAGTTTCGTAAAAATCGCGATATTTCGCGAGATATATAGCCGAATTCGCGGGCAGTTTCGCGATTAAAGCCGAAATTCGCGCTTTCGCGCGAAAATGCCGGGTTTCGCGTTTTGTCGCGTTTTAGATTTAGAATCAGCAGGATGCCAGGATGCCGGCTGTTTGGGTCCTGTCTCAATTCGATGAAATTTCGAAAATTCGCGCGATTCGCGGCCGCGAAATTCTGGTGTCTCTACAAATAATTGATGACACAATTTTGTCAAAATGGGTCCTTCGCACCATCATTGAAAATCTTGGTCAACAAAAGATTATAACAGTCTTTTTTGCAAAGAGCACAGGGATACCTCATGATTAGTGACCAAAAGACATCACAGCTATGATTTGCGCAATGTTGTCAAGACTCTTTGCATTGACTTAACGAACATCAAAGTTCAAATGACAGCCTCCTGACTCCAAAAATAAAAAGTGACAAGAGGCAACTTTGAGAGGCTTTTGGCCGAGACAGCCGATTATACGAATTTGCAGTAAAATCACAAATCCTGGGTTTGGAAGTCAACATTTGTAGGAATTTTCCATCATAATTCAGCGCTCAGCATAAGTCCCTTTTTTTCCTTCCCACCACCCCATAAATACATACAGCAGTCTGTTGGAGTTGTACTTGATGTCTCTAAATTCTTGTTTAAATTTCTGCTCCAAATAAAATAACAGTTTTGGACGATTTATAACAAAATTGAATTCCTCCTAAAGTTAAAATCAGGACTCACTAGCTAAAATTTTTGAAGAACTGAAAATTGAGCAAAGTTCATCGCTCAACATTAGGCAACTGTTAGCTGACGTTTCGTTGAGCTCAAAAAAATGAGCCCAACTTAAGGTGATTCCAGATGAAACTTCTTCAGATTTCAATCCGATGGATAGCGCCACTAGTAGCTTTCGGGAAAAGTCGTGTTTTGGGGATTTTAAATTGAAACCAAAGAAAGAACACAAAATCCAATAGCGTCAGCACCTGCGAAACTTTTCAATGGATATTCAAAACCCAAAATGAGCAAAATTGGTTAAGAATTGAAGCCGTAAATGATGAAATTCGATTTGCTATAAGCTTAGCGAGTGCAAGTGAGTGCAAGTGATAGTATGTCTATTTGCCTCACTCATACTTATTGAGGGTTGGGGGAATTTTCGTATTTTCATAATTCCCGGCTTTGTTTTTGATTATTTCAGCTTGGAACTTACTGGATTCCCCTGAGGTATGTTTGCAGGAGCTGAAATTCCTCAAATTTGGACTTTTGGCTTAAATTCATCAATTTCAGCCAAAAAATGTTGACTTTTAGAGCAGCGCTACCCAACCGATTGAAATCTGGACAAGCTTTGCCTGAAATCACCTTAATATGCTTCACTGTTTTGACGAAACAAGATGCGTATAAGTACGGCCACTGGCTCGTGTATTGACTAAAACTTACTTTTAATTTGGAACTCTTTTTGGAAGATTTTGATGGTTTCCCGACACTATTGACATTGACAGTTGACAGCCTTTCCTCGTCTCGAAGAGGCCTGCAACACACAAAATTAAAGGAAGTCATACAGGGCTCATTAATGATTAAAACTTAAAACTACAAGAGTCTAAAATACATCAATGTTTTAAGGAAGGAAGGTGGGTGGGAACTCAAACCTTAAAACACAATTTCATGACTTTTCTACCAATATTTCATAACAATTAGACAGATACGTAGGCGGATAGAGAGATAGCTGTATAGATAGATACGCAAAAACAAAATACCTGGGTACAGCAAAATTTATGTAAGAACAGTAAAAAGGTAACCATTATTACTTTCTATCATGCCAAATTTTGCCAAATCATCAATTTTGGGGCAATTTTAATCATTTTAAAAGATTTCCGCAGATTCTTGCTGCTATTTGGAGTAACTAGCAATAATTTAGCTTGAAAGTCCAAGAAAGCCCGGCTTTGCATGATTTTGCACGACCACTGTTCCTATGAGGGTTGGGACGTTCAAACAACTGCCTTAAAAATTTCACAGTACCTAAGGTAGATGTCCAAATCACCGCCACCTGTCCCAATTACCGTCACCCTATTCATTTATTCTTTAAAATAAGCCTACTGTAGCATACAAATTTAAGAGTATATGAGATAAGCGTTTTTCATAGGTTGGCTGAACTGGTGAAAAAAGTTTGAAGTTGATATTTATCAGCATTGTGCCCTTAAAAAAGCACAGAAGTGGACACCTGCCCAGCACCACCCGTTTGTGCCGATTTCTTTCAGTAGTTACTTATTAAAAATCTATTCTCTTTACTTTCTGCTTTTTAGATTGTTATAATTTCATTATTTCATGACAATAAACAAGATGATTTGAATGAAAAGCCAGTGGAATTATGCTGGCGATAATTAAGACAACTGATATGACAATAATTGGGACGAATCCACTTATGGCATGGCGGTAATTGGGACAAGGGCCACTTTTTCGAGTTTTGTTAATAATTTTTTTTCCTGATTGATTACTCCAATTTCTTATTTTTTTAATAAAACTGGAATGTATTTGAAGGGTCCTAGAGCAAACAGATCCTAGATTAAATAAAACTTGACATTTTTACAGGTATTTTACAGAAATTTTTTCTTAAGGGTGGCGGTCATTGGGACATCTACCTTAATATTCAGCCACAAAAGTTTCCAATTTCTTCAGCAAAAATTTTTTGTTTCAAAGTGATGGGGACAGTAACTTTAATTGATTTAAGCATGCAAATATCAGTTCATTTGCAATTTAGGGTTCAAGATACCGATCATACAAAGTTACAAAGGAGAGGCGAGGAGAAAGTCAGCAAAAGACTAAAACCAACTTATCATGAACCAAAATAGGAACAATGACATCATTACACTTTGTTCATTAGTTATTGAAGAGTGCAAAGAGGAGAGAGAGACAGGAAATATAAAGAAGAAAAAAGAGAACTCACTCATCTAAATTAACGTTCAAGGCTCTGTGCGGATCGTCTTCATCAAACTTTTCTTCCGCCTCGTTGTCCGAATCTTGGGCTCCTTCGGGCATTTCTCCTTTGCCGCGGTTAACTTCAACAGTCAACACTTCTTCTACTTCTTCTTCCTCTTCGCTCACAGCATCTCTCTTGGATTTCTTCTTCTTCTTTGTCTTTTGTTTTTTCTTGGATTGTTTCGGAAGATATTTATCGGAGGATGCGAGTCCTACAGGAAAAATGGAAAAAATTTTCATGAGAAGAAATAAAACAAGATAAAAATCACGGAAGAGCAACTCTGCTGTACGAATTCTTGATGATTTTTTCAGCGGCGAGAATTTCCAATAAAATTTTTCTCGATTGAAAATGAATTGGGGTCAAGAAATTTTTTTCATCATACATATCGCAACTTCTCACTGTGCATTCAACTTGATGGCTGTTGCACACTTTTGGTACAAGCAATTTGATAGTTGATCCTGATGTAAAAACCTCAAAAAATAATGATGACAGCATTAAAAACTTCCAAAATCCACTCCTGAACTCAATAGATGCTTTTATTTGCGAGAGCGTAATGGTGGCTTAGGGTAGTGGTAATGGGAGATTCCCATCTAACAATACTGTAACTCCATCAAGAAGTGACCAATAAGAGACGACTTTCATGTGACACCAGTGTCACTAGGTGTTACAGTACCATTTATTGGATGTGGATTCTGGTATCTAATTATTCTGTGAATCTTCCTTGTCAGCATGGAGAGAGTGACAAAATTAAGATAGGAATCTCCCATTATTATTGCCCTCAGCCACCATTACGCTCGCGCAAATAACAGCGTTTATTGAGTTTATGAGTGAATTTTGGAAGTTTTTAGAGCTGCCATTGTTATTTGTTGAGCTTTTAACACCAGAATCGACTATTAAATTGCTTTTAGCAAAAGTGTGCAACAGCCCCACTGTGACTTCAAAGTACATTGAAGCTTTTGAAATTTTATGCAAGCTTAAAAGTGAGCTGCATGAATGAGAGGCTGCATCAGTGAACATGGCCCAAAAAATGTTCAAGGCGGACAGCCGTACCAAAAAAAGGCAACTCTAACCTCACATTTCTTCAACGGAACATTGGAATGTTAATGGCACTCCCGACTCCCAAATCTACATACGTTACTCAGAGCAATCTGGAGTCCACCCGACTCACCCCAAGCGCTGCAATTTGTTGATTTACATCTTGTGATACATATTTTGAGGTTAGTCTGAGGTGCCCTCATGTTTTGACGGTCCAATGAGTGGTGGTCAATGCTTGTTGAAGTATTTGGGGCGAACTTAGGTCGCGGAACATCCATCCAAAATATTGTTCGGACCCTTATTGTTAAGAGAGAAAATAATCCACTGAAATTGCAACTTAAACGGAAGCAGATAAATACAAGTAATGAAAGATCACCTGGAATTTGCAACGGAACAGGCAAATCTATGGCTGCAACTGGAATTTCCCCAACATCAATATTTTTGTCCATTTTGAGATAGTTGGGGTTGTTTGCTTGTTCTAATTTTCTTGATGCTCGAGCCTGTAAAAGATAACAACTTCGTTAGTTGAGAGAAAAAAGATCCAAATTGTGTAATACATAATAAACCCTTTTTGTGCTATGCACGAGAGAAGTCTTCATTCAACCTTTGCCTCAATAAATAATTTTAGTTGATTATTCATGGTTAATCAAAAAATGATTTTTGCCCATCACTGCATAGAACTAACAAAGAGAATTTCTGCTTTTGGCCTTCATTCCTTAATGAATAATATTTCCCTTGATTTTTGTCATTTACTCATAAATCTTGGTTCTTCCCAATCTGAGACACTGGATTAAACCATCCTAACACTTTAGACAGTTTTGGACAGCTATCATTCTGATAATAATCAAGAAACATAATCATTACCTTGATAATATCTTCTTCCGTTGCTTCTGGAACTTGTTTTGATTCACTTGGAAGCTTATCGTCTTCATTGATGGAGAAAATATTTGTGGCGGGCTCATCGTCCGAATTTGCGTCTTCACTTTCTGATGAAGGCGGGTCATTTATCCACTCATCCAAATTCAGGCTAAGGGGAAAGAAAAAATATTAGTTTCATAGCTATTTTTTGTTTGTTTTGGTTTTTGAAGCAGGGTATCACTGACCCCCGAGATTTTTTTATTACAAGAAAAGTTGGTTATCCTAATCATACCCTTTTGAGTATTTTTCTTCATGAGGACAAGAAAGGTTTTCATCAAGTTTTAACAATTTTAGTCCAACATAATGAATTTCATCTACACCCAGAATTGCAGGAGTCTGTCAGATGTAGATTACGTTATTGCAAAGAAACTCTTTAGAAACTTGTAGGGCCAATAGACCTGTTAAGTGATGTTGTCACGATCAAAATTGGATCCAAATAAATGCTTTATCTCGCTCACTTTTGTGGCTTTACCCATCAGAAATCAGATCCAAATTTTCAAATGCAAATTCATACAAGTTAACAGCAAGCTTTCTCAAATTTTATAGCACCATTAGATTTCACGTACCTTATAGTATCTTTTTACTCCAACATAATTCCGAAAAGATCACAAGTGAATTTAAAATCAGTTAAACCGAGAGATGTTCAATATTTTTTCCTTGTCTTACTGACGGTCTCTCATGAGAGTATCACCGCCATGTCACTTAATCATCCTAACCTCTCTTCGTATCGAAGCTTATTTGAGGTATAACATGTGGTGTGATGGTGCCGATGAGCCTATATCCTGGAATTCTGTGCCCATGAGAAACTGTGAGTGGGACAAGGACAAAACATAGGACTTTCTTTGAGATAAATGTGATTGTAAATTAATCCATGATGTTTCAAAAATGTTATAGCGTGATTATATTTTAACCCTTTCCCCTCGTATGTCGGATATATTCGACCAGGGAAAAGTTGAGTTCCACTCACAGGTCGGATATATCCGACAAAAAAAAGATACCTTCTAAGGACTCGATTGCCGGATATATTTGGCGCGCTTGACGCGCTTGACCAATGATGAGCTCTAGCGGATTTTATGAGAGCTAGGACGAACATCACGCACTACACCAGCGCGCTCTGTACACCGTGATGTGAGTTTTTTACAGATCATATGGTTTGTTTTCATATCGTGTTGTTGAAGCTCCACGAGCTGGTGGGGCCGTCGGGTAAAAATGCTCACGAGTGGAAAGGGTTAAGGTACGTGGAATCCAATGGTGTAATAAAATCTGAGAGAACTTGCTGTTTACTGGCACAAATTTGCATTTGAGAATTTGGATCCTCATTCTCATGGGAAAACCAACGAGAGATTGTGAGATGGAGCATTTGTTTGGCTCCAATTTTTTTTGTGACATCACACTAAACAGGTCCATTTTTTACGAGAGCCTTGTCTGTCTCAAACTTTTGCTACATCATTATGGTGGGTCTATTCCAATATGACATCACTTGAAAATATCACTGAGAACATCAGTTAGTTCTAAAATCCACTCACAAACTTCAACAAAATTCAAAGATGGCGGTCAAATGAGCGAGTGACGATGGGGGAGTCAACTCTAATTGCAGCTTTCTATGCTGAGAAAAGTGATTCATCAGAGAGACATCTGCAAATAGATGGGACTCCATCTAAATGCAATTTAAAATACACCTACCCTTCAGGGACTTGAACTTTCCGCTGAGCTTTGGGAGCAACTGGATTCAATTCGCCAGAAAACAAAGCTGTTAATTCTTCGACGATTCCGTACTCTCCCGCGTTCAGTTGCTCTTCGACAAATTTCACTAGGTACAAAGCAGAGCTGGCTCTTTCTTGGACTTCTAGATCCGCACTTGACACAAACTGTGGCAATTTATCAACTAATAAACTACAGACCTATAACAAGGAAAAAAACAAAAAAAAAATCACAATAGATTAATCGAAAAGGCAGAGAAACATTGTGAAAATTACAGAACACCTTCATATTCTAGCATTAACATTTTTGCCTTCCAGAGACAAACAGAAACAAAGCACTACGCTAAAATACATAGGGCAGATTTGAGGCAAGCTGAATTCTTGCGGATTCAACAAAACAACAGTCAACATCCCTCTGATGTCGCAGCGTGTTGAATGGTGACAATCGGAAAACACCGGAGGGGGGGGGGGATGGACTGGGAAGTGAATAGGAGGTTGCTTACTATTCAACACCCTGTTACATCAGAAGGGTGTTGACTGTTGTTTCCTTGAATCCGCGAGAATTCAGCGTGCGTCTGCTGCAGCCAGTTGGTGCTCCGTCTCCGATCTGGCAACGGAGTGTAAATAGAATAGAGATTGTTTTAGAAGTGTAGGAGCGCACTTTGACCATAATCTTTGGAAAATTTTCAATTTTCATTCCTTCAAATCAAAATAAAACTTGTCTCTGATTTTAAAGGGTTCCTCATTGTAAAGCTAACGCTCAAATTCATTTTCATTAATTTTCATTTTGTGACAGGAGAAATATTGTTGAAAAGTTTCAAAGATTATCGGTCAAGATGCGCCTGCGACTACACTTCTGAAACGACCTCTAATAAATGCATGAATATAAATTAGTTGTAAAATAATTCGATGGGATTAGTCTCAACACTCTGAACATGTAGCTCAAGCAAATAATAATAATGAAAAAAAAAGAGTTCAGAATTAATATTTTTCAAAATAAGAGATTTTATGCAAGAAAATCGTTCGGCGGAATCAGGAAGTCATGCAAGAGTCCAACCCGCAACTGAACTTGGCCGATTGAAACTTGAGGTATGATTGGATAGTTCAAAGTAAGCAAACCGGTAAATTATGAACGTCAAAAATGATAAAATAAAAGACAGTGAAACATGGAATTAATCTTCCGAGCTTACTAACCTCTCTCCAGTGGTCAGAATTTTCTACATCACAGTTGGAAAGAATTGCGGCGAAAACTTTGAGGATATTTTGAACGTAAAACGCTTGAATGTGTCCAGGAAGAGCATTGACACGACCTCCGAGCATAGCAGACAAAGTGCTTTCAGCGTTCGGCAATAAACTAAAGAAAGAATCATTTTAAGTTGCAGGGGTTTAAAAAATTTAATAGATCTGTAGCAAACCTTAAATACAGCGATTTGGAGATTCAATTCTATCATAAAATGACTAAAAAATAACGATGATGAGGGCCATCGTTATTTTTACTAATATGCACTTCTATACACAAGAATAACAAACAAAAAGTCACCTTTTAACCCCAAACCTGGACATAATATTTGAAATAGAGGTGTTTGAGTACTTGAAAAATACTCAAATTTTGAGTATTCAGATACTCAAAAACTCGACTCACAACGAAAAATGAATTTGAGTAATTTTCGAGTATTTGAAAATAACCATATTTGCGCGTTAAAAATCAGAGTTCGTAAAATTTGTCTTATCCCGCCTGAATTCGTGCATCTCTTTCAGCTTATTTCGCGAAGACTCCACAGTCTGTGAAACACTGAAAAACAAAATCCACTACTCCTTCCGAAATTGAGGTTAGGAACACAGCTCAAAAGCAGTTGGCGTTTGCAGTTGCTTAAAACGCGGTTGGTAACACTGGATTGGAGTTTGTTTACATTTCAACTACGTCATTACCGGAACAGGTAAACACTGAATTAAATCGCTGTCCTCCATGTTTTTTGTTTGTTTGATGATCACGTTTCTAATCGTGATTTCGGGAATAGCGATTTCCTTCAATAAAGAATAATGAATGGGGGTATAACGACCAGTATAGGTATTTTCAGCTCTAGACAACTTTTCGTGCTGTTTTGCATTTTTGCGATTACTCGAACTCGAAACTCGAAAAAATAGGCAAAACTCGACTCGACTCTAACCAAAATTTCAATACTCGAACACCTCCAATTTGAAATTATGTTATAGAGTAGGTATTTTTTTACCTCCATCTCCTTCAAATCTTGAAAATTGACAAAGTTCTCTAGTCCTATCAAAATTCCCACAGTTATTTGTGTTTACCCTATTAACACACTTCAATAGCCTGTGGTGGTGTTAGTTCCCACCATGAAGAATTGGGAGGCAAAATCTTTAACAAGCTCCCAAAAACCATCAAAAATTTGGAAATTGGTCCATTCCTCTACACTTAAAAAAATTATTGATTGGTAAGGCTTATTACTCCGTGAATGAGTATATAAATGATGCATTATTGTGAAGCTGATTGTAAGTTTAACTCTATGCTTACTTACCTAAGTTATATACTAAAAAATGGTATAAAGTATTTGCAGTTTTATGCTATAGATATTGACCTGTACCAAAACGACTTGTTTGTTCAATGTACCAAATTCTGAATAAATAAAAAAAAATAAACAAAATTCAAATGGACTGTTTCAGCAATGATGTCACTTAGCCAAAGCCAAAGCCTTTGTGCTTTTTCTGTTTTCAGAGAAATCAAAGCAGGAGTCCCACAAGGCAGTGTTTTGGGACCAATTCTATTTAATATTTATACCAGTGATGCTCCTCAAACTCGTGGGACTCGCTTAATGAAATTCGCTGATGATACAGCCTATGGGGCCAAAGGTCGTGATCTGTATCTCGCAAATAGAAAGCTGCAAACGGCACTTAACAGATATTCTAGGTGGTACAGAAGGTGGCGATTTGCCCTTAACCGCCAGAAATCTGTGCATATCATATTCACAAACAGGGTTGTAGGTTACATGCCAATATTCTTAGGTCCCAATCCTGTTCCTTATTCAGACACGGCGAAGTATCTTGGCCTGACACTGGACACTAAATTAAGGTGGAGAGCTCATGTCAAGAAAAAACGGGCTGAGCTCGGTCTGAAATATAGGAAAATGTACTGGCTGTTAAGGCCGGACTCAAAACTATCCGTTGATAATAAGGTCCTACTCTATAAACAGGTATTGAGACCAGTATGGGCGTACGGTTCCCAGCTTTGGGGGTGCACCGCAAATAGTAACCTGAGGCCTATTCAAACCTTCCAGAATATGGTCCTAAGGAAAATTGTTGGGGCGCCCTGGTATGTCAGAAATTCTGACATACACAGGGATCTAGGCGTCGATGACGTCAGAACCCACATTAAAAAAATAGCTGAGAGGTACGAAGCTCGGCTACACTCTCACCCGAACATAGAAGCTATTCGCCTTCTGGACAACAGCAATGTCCTGAGAAGGCTCAAACGGCGCAAGTCTTTTGAGCTGGCCTCGGATTATTATCATGAAATCTGAGGGACGGGGGTCAACTTTTTTCTCCTTTTTTCCCTCCTCCACTCAGAATTGTCTTTACCTTCACTTCACTTTCCTCCATCTTTTCATCCCTTCATTCCATATCATCATCGTCATCATTATTGTCATCATCATTTTTCTCTCTCGTTCGTTTTTTTTTTTTTTTTCAGGAACATAAAACTAAGGAAAATTTTACTATATCCACAAATATTTACAAAAAATCATACTGTAATTATTTTATACTATTTATCATAAGAAAAAAACAATTATTGTACTCATGTTGTATAGTCGTGTTAATAAAACTTGTAATAAAAAAAAAAACTTAGCCAAAAACACAACCAGAGAAGTCCTTCCCGCTTCATAAAAGCCCCTTGAGATTCTTTTAAAATGAGTGTACTTATGGAAATTTTACCGACTACCCTGTAGATAAATTAACAAATAAATAAATTCACAAATGGATAGATAAACATATAGATTCCTTCAAAGAGATTTTCATCATGGCTGCTTTCATGGTGCCTCGAAAGCGCATCCCAGAATACCCCTCTACGTATGGTCATAGCTCGGTAGGTTTAATAGCTCAAGTACTTACGATGAAAATTCTCCACAAATCCAAGCTGCAGCGTAAAGAACATCAGCCATTTTTGAACTGGGTTGCGTGAGAATATGCGCGTTTTCCAGGAGTAAAGCCATTTGTTGAACAGCGAATCCTCGAATCGCTTGAACTCGAATGGCGACATCCATCATTTGCTGTGCAACAAGAGGCCCGTGCTGCGTGCCGTCCATACGCGTCAACTCAACCAAAACACTTACATACCTGTTCACATCAATCAACATTTTCTGAGATAAGTACACATATTCCAAGGCTACGAGGTTTTTTTTTTTTTTTTTGTTTTTGTTTGTTTTACCAAAGTACATATTAACAAATGTATTTTTTTTTTTGGGGTAAATTTCTGTTTTTAAGACAAACTTCAGTATGTGTAACCCTCACCCTTCTTTCTAGAACTTTTTTTTTTTTGGCACGTGCATGAAAGTATGAATTAGTGCAATCAGATGGTGTGTTTTTCAGACACAGATCCACTGGTTTCCATCAGAATACTTGGAGGGGTTTCTTGTAAACTTATTTAGTCTTATTTTGATGATCTTATTCCTATAGTCCTATTAGTCTTATTGAAAATGGCAAGCCTGATTTGTGATTGCTATTGAATCAACTTTGATTCATCTTGAAAAATAATTGATTATGTGATAAAAAAAAAAAAAAAACTCCAGGAAACAGGAGAACAGAAGAAAACTTACCATTCAAAATTTGTGATGTACTGATAATTATTCTGCGAACAAATATCAATTATTTTTGAAAGGAGTTCGTCTCTGTACATCGTTCCTTCTGCTAGATTCATATGCACCATTAATTTCTTGACTATTTCCATTAGAGTCTTTTTGGACACCTGGATGGAGAGGAAACAATATGATTAGAACAACAAAACTCAATGAAACAGGGGTAAGAAAATACTCGCCTAAAAAATTTAAAGAAAATTGCGACAGCTGCAGTTTGTTTATTTAAGCAAACGTAAGAACAGACCATTTCTTTGAGACAAGGAGTCAAAAAAATAGAACTACAATCTTGTTATGGTGTTAAATAATTCTTAAAGAGCCCATTCTTAATTTTCCCCTGATTTTCAAAGAGCCATTCATCAATGATCTAGGTAATCTTTCGCTTTTCACACAATTTTTAGCACTCAGCATTTTTGCTTTATGGGCGCTTAGCTAGGTAGATGTAAACAAGGTAAGTCCAATTTGTGATATTTTCCACTAGGATCGTCTTTGATTAGAGTCCCTATGTACTATGAGAGTTGCGCTATGTCATCTTCTTCTTCTACAAAATGAAGAAGAAAAAGCAGATCAATGGAGCCCTCAAGAGGCAAATGCAAATGGCGGGTGGCCATTTGCCTCTGCACTGTTGCCGCTATTTCCTAATCTCTAATAAGTTAGGTTCCGATTCTCAACAATAACGGTCGTTATTGAAAGAGATAATGTTCTCCAGAATAACATTAAAGCAGAAGAAAATTTAGCAATAATTACCGCCGTCACTGTCACAGTAAATGTGTAATAAGTGCAAATGTGCAAAAAATAAATGGACCCTCCGCCATTTGCATTTCTTTTTTGGGCTTTTGAGACAGCCTAAATCTGAGAGCCAATCAGAAACGGATTCCGACAAGGCACAACTCTCATACTGCATAGGAAATCTAGACCTGATCACTAGCAGGCGATGACATAGGCTGGTCAACTCTCATGTTAATCAAATGGGAGAAAACTGGCTACATAAGCTGGTCAATACTGATCAACGGAGTTTCCTCGCTACGCTCCCTTGCAGGAATCAAACTGCACATACCTAGTTCCATCTACCTTGGATGCTCAGTAAAGCTTTGCATTGAACTGCATGTCTCAAAAATATTTGAAAACCTGGATATCAACATTCCTCCAATAAAAACCAAGAGAGAGACAACGCGTGAAGATCTTCTCAATAATGAGGCTGGAGTAAGTGCACTCAATACCTGCGGTAAGAATCATCACTTTTACAAAGTTGACTTGTGATAAAACACTAGTTGACCAATCCCAACTTTGAGGGAGGAAAAAAATCTTAGGATGAAAAATGAAACTTACCATTCCGTAGAGCAAATCCAAGGCCCGCAATCGAATAGATTCGTCTTTATCGTCTAAGCATTGCATAATCAAATCCTTGTGCGCTTGCACAGACTTTGGATGGGTTTTCAATATTTTGGACATGGCAAGTAAACCTAAATATTTTACTGCAGCAACGTCAAGAAAAAGTTATGGATTAGTTTACACGAAAAGCACATCTATTCATGAAGGGAGGAATGAAAATTGAAAATTCGCCAAAGATTATCGGTCTCAGTGCACCTACACTTCTGAAAGAAACTCTACTAGCGAAGCTATATAGCAAGAGCCATTTCTCTTTTATTGTTTTTTGTTTTGTTTTGTTTTAACCTTCATATTGCTAAAGGGGGGGGGGTCCACACAGACCCTAGGCCTGTTTCTTCGTGATAAAAGATTGTATTTCACACAGATGCTCTCATGCATTCAGGTTGGTGTCAATAAGGGTATGTTTCATACAGTCACCAATTTTCACACTTTTTTTTCAATTCGTTTTGGATTTTAAGCCTGTAAAGTCTACGGACTCCCCCCCCCCCCTTTAGTGCTTAAAAATATATTAGAAATAAAATAAAAATACATCTAGAAAGCTCATTTCTTGTGCTTTTAAGGGTTCTACATGAAAAATTAATTGAGAAAGAAAACCATTTTGAGAACACATCTAGTCAATACATTATGACTTATAAGACATCCTAAGCAATGGATCTGTTGCAAACTTTTGCTACAGCGCTATAGAGTGACCAACCTCATGTAAAATCGCGTTAAAAGTCCATTGGTAGCAGCAGAAAGTCATAAAATGCAATCATAAACTCACCAGAGGCATTTAACTGAAATCCAAGATGGCAGTAAAATATTGAGCAACCTGTATGCAAGCACCATGAACATCCAAGATGGCCAATCTCACAACATCGATCGCAACCAATCACAACGCAAACAAACTCATAACCTCCGATGGTGTGAGGTTGTTAACATTGCCCATCATGGCTGTTCACGGTGCGTGCACATAGGTTGCACGATATTTTACCGCGATCTTGGGTTTCAGTTAAACGCCTCTTGTGAGTTTGATACTGCATTTTATGACTTCCTGATACCACCAATGGACTTTTCACGTGATTTTTCTCAAAATTTAACACTCTATATCGCTGTAGCAAAAGTTTGCAACAGACCCATTGATCCAATTTTTGAGGCAATAATTCAAGAATTTGTTCAGTTTACTTACAATTTTGATCTGTGTCTTCAATAAGAATCCTTAATTTCTGGACACATAGCTGTCAAAAAAATGAAGATTGAGTAAATTAATAACAAACAAGAGCCCAAGGTGAGTTTACAATAATTTCACACAGTATTTTTCTTCGGTTTTTTTTTTCAAGAATATTTTTAAAATATCAAGTACATAGACATTAAAAAAATTGCGGTGTGCTGAATGGATCAAACCAACAAATTAAATAATGTCAATCAACTCCTTGATGGTTTGGGTAGGCAACCTGCAATACTGAACACAATGAATTGAAGCATTGCTGGTGGCCTACCTAAGCCAAAATTTAAGGAGTCAACTGGCATTACAGTAAACTCTCGATTTACCGGATTTCAGGGGACCGGCCGAAAAATCCGGTAAATCGCGAAATCCGGTAATCCGAAAACTCGCATTTTTCGCGGTGAAATCGCGGAATTTTTAGGTATTTTTTCTCCCCCCCCCCAAATTTTCATTGTTTCGACTAACCTGAGCCTGAGGGCTTTATTTACAAAAGCAGAAAAAACGCGTGGGGGGTTAGAACACGATAAGTTGGTACTTACCGTTCGTTTGTTGAGTGTTTTTCATTTCTCTTAGCTAAAAATCTCTTTGGAAAAAATCAGCTGACTTTTTCCAAAGAGGTTCAGCCGATCTCGCTGTCAGTCAGCGTTGCCAATGTTGACAAGTTCTTGAAGTGCCAAAGCCATAAACTACGTGCTTCACGCGTGAGCGCGTGGAGCCAACGCACTACGGGCGGCAACGCTGCGCTGCTGTCAACGCGGGAAAGCAGTGAAGCTTCCCTGCCGCTTGACGCGTTTTTCAAAACACCGCGACTGATGAGTTTGGAGAGTGACTCATGGTGATTCTTTGAGATCGCGGCATCGTGTCACGGGAAAAAAACTGCTATATCTGAGCAAAGTCCGGTAAATTGAGAAGAAATTTCTTCTTGGGACCGAGAAAAAATCCGGTAAATCGCGAAATCCGGTAAATCGCGATCCGGTAAATCGAGAGTTTACTGTATTTAATTCGTCGACTGTACAAAGCTGAGCTCATTTTTGATTGATTTTTGATACAACAAACAATTTACAGGGATGAAAGACTTGTTACTGAAGGAACCGCCTGGGTCTGATACTGATACACATCCTGAAATTGATAGGGTTGCATTCTAATTGTTGCAACTTATAATACGGTAAATACGGTAATGTTAAAAAGAGTACCGTATTTACCCACAGATAGTGCGCCCCCGCGTATAGTGCGCACCCTAAATTTTGGAGCTAAAAAAAAAAAAACCATAACCGACGTATAGCGCGCACTAATACAGCCCACCAGAGCAATAAATCAAACACCTGTCAATCCAAACAAAACCCTAATTTGCGTAACAATACGAATAGATGGCAGATAAGATAGGTAACCCTCCCCTCTCTGATAAGAAACCGGTTGACCTCGACTTCCGCAACCCGTGACATGTGGCGCGTGCAAGCGCTTGCAGGCAGAGCACGCATCATAATGCACGGCACCCTGTTATCTCTGTTGTAGCCACGCCTACACCCTCACGACGCGCCACCCGTCTCGGGCGAGGAGAAGACATTCTGATTTCGTACGGGCCTACGGGGAGCGGAAGTAAACAAAACAAGTTGTAAACGCGCATGCGCACATTTGAAACGCGATCTCTCGATCTAGTTCCCGATAAGAAACTAGTTTTTCGTTGCGATAACGGGAGGGCTCCGCTATAGTTGAACAGAGGAAAGCAGTGGTGTTTGTATTCATGCGTGCGTCACCGACTGTTTACGGGGCTGATTTTGCGAAGACCCCGCGTATAGTGCGCACCCCGATTTTTCGGCAAAAAATTGATTTTTAGGTGCGCACTATCTGTGGGTAAATACGGTAAAATACAAAAATATACAGAGAGTAAACTTGATAATTTGAAATTAAATTTATCATTTCATTTAAAAAATTTGATAAGAACAAAAGATTACCTGGATGGAGGAACTATGATTGGGCATGCCTGATGATATTGAGATCAACACTGAAAAATAAATAACTTTCAATAAGTTTACAAGTTGATGATAATTTCGTTTAGCCCAAGTTTTGCCAAAACTTTCTAATAAAAAGCAAAGGAAAAAAGTTAAAGGAGGCGGAGTAAAAATCCAGCCGCCAAAACTATTTGTTCGTTATACTTGTAATACAACGCAAACAACTGGACTGGAACTTTTCCCAATTATTTTTCACTTATTTATTTAGTTAATAAATAATACATGAGAGCCTTACAGCTATGGTGCACGTCTTGGAATACAGATTTTAGTTACAAAGGATAGACTACTAATTTAGGTCATTATTAAATTATTGCTCAAGAACCTGATCTAATTCATAGGCCACACTTCTTTGTGCTTATTCTTATTCTTCTCTACATGCATATGTTGTTGGCAATTTACATGCTCAGGCATTTTACGAGCGGCTTATAAAATGCCTATGCCAATAGCATGCCGCTCATTTCAAGGTTACAAAAAATCAGACTTGGGCGCACTTTTGTCTCACTATAATGGTCAAATCAAAATTTACTTTAGCTCATACTAAAGCTAAAAAATAGACAAATCTAGTGATTTTTTTTGGTTGGGTTTCCCTTATAATAATGTTTTGAAGCGAGAGAGCTCATGCATTGGAACATGCTGCGCTGCAAATAACATTCTTAGAGAACTGTTCAAGAAAAACCTATTCGGTAAAAATCATTAAAATGAGTAACTTATTAGCTTTTAAATGGGTTGAATTAAATTTCAAAATTATTATTTAGTTTATCCAAAATGCATCAAGTCAAATTTTTAGAGGCCATGAAATGAGCGACATGCTATTTGCCTAGGCATTTCGAGAGCCGCACGTTAAATGTCTAAGCATGTGAATTACCGAAAACACAGACATACTTTAAAGTAGCGCTAATATGTATATCACTTGTTTATGTGTCAAAACTAGGTAAATAACTACAGTACATTTTATCATTGTACAATTAGACTGCTGTACTGTACAAGAATGAAAATATGTACTAGGATACTTTCTTTTGAAAGTCATAACTTTCAAAAGTAAGTATCCTAGTACAAGAAATTTTCATTCTGCCATTCCTCGACCAATTTTAACATTTTTGCAGTTTTAAGGTATTTCAGAGTCTGACAGCATTGCCTCTCGAAAATTTGCCTTGAGAAATCTAAAACTCTTTGAAAAATAATGGACAGCATAATCAAAGACCATTTCGATGAGAGGATTTTCTTTTGAAGGTCATAGTACATACTGTACAGTTCATTGTACTTAACACAGTTATACAGGGTGTCCGGTAAGTCCCGGAACGGCTGCGCCGTTTCTTTATTTATGCAGATAAAAATACCAAACTTTAAGAATGCTCCCAGATAAATAAAAACTACTTTTTGGGGGGTCAAAATTTTGGGCACCCCTCCCGGGGGGGGGGGGGGGGGCCCAAACTTTTTTTTTCAAATGGCAACCCCTATCTTGTGATACCTCATTCAAAAGAGGGTAAAAAACTGAGCATTTTGGCACAAACCGCATGTCGATATCTCTTTTAGTATTGGAGATATCGAACGTCAAAATTCGATTTGGACCCATTTTCAAAAAATCACAACTCCTATTCAAACAGTCGGAATTTAAAAATGCCTCCCGGCAGGCCGGTAAGACGAAGTAGATTCCATGCTTGGTTACATCATTTTTTCAAAAATTTAAATATAGGTAATAATTTTCGTTAAATTTTTTTTTTTTTTTATTTCATCAGCTGCTCAAAATCCAAATATTATTGTGAAAAAGATTATATTACCAATAGAGAAATGTGTAATCTTTACAATGCAAGTGAGAAATAAAAGCTAGGTCATATAAGTTTTTCACAAATTTCAATAAATAGGTCATGTTATGATTTTCTTTGAATTATTCATTTTTTTTTTATCAGCTGTTCAACATTTAAATAAAAATACCCATGAGAAAAAGATTATAGTACCAAGATAGAAAAATGTGTAATCTTTGTAACGCTAATGAGGAATAAATCTGAATAAGAGCAGCTGATCAAACAAGAAAATAAATAAATAACGTACCTAAGCAACAGTGCACGTGTAAAACAAAGAACGAGCAATTATACCAATACACTATCCTTGTCTTTCACATGTAAAATCCCATAAGAAACTAAATAGCTCGTAAAACACATAAAACACAAGGAAAATTTAAGAAATGGAGCATATGAACTAAAAACATCCTCCACGATATATACTAAAATTTTTGAACCAAAAAAACAATTTCTTCATATAAAAACACTGCCAAAAAACCCGAAAAACACATCACTATAACTCGCTTACAACGCAAAAAACGAAAAAATGACTCGAGTAAAAAGTTGCGTATCAAATTGGCTAACATAAATTTCCCCAAAAAAAATACTCAAAACAAACACTCCTAAAAATAAACCTCAAAAACACATTTTACGACTCAAACACGGCCCATAACGCGAAAACTAACTGTCGGATTTACACCATCTTCGAACTCATCCAAGAATTAAACCCAACGAATAGTTGAGACAAATTTCAAAAATAAAAACCAAAAATTACGAACAGGATCGTGGGACATAAAAACGGTAAAACTGGCTGAAACATACATATAAACATATATATATATGTATACATACAATTTTCAACGAGTGGTATTTTCTCACTCAGGGGACCATGAAACGTGCTCATTTGATAAAATTTCCCGAAAAATCCAACATCGCACCCTCTGCAATAAGTAGATTCCTGGAATCTACTTAAAAACCAGGAGTCTAAAGTACTCTAAAAAGCAAGTACTTTGCAAGTACAAAAATGGTTTTTACATAAATTTAATCAAAATTTGATTTTAGAGCCCCCAACAATTTTTAAAAATTTTGCCCCTCATAGGGGCTATCTCAAAATTTTTGTTGCGCTGCCACTATTGAATGATATATCACTCGGAAGAGCAAAAATAACTGAGAATTTTGGCGCAATCCGGATATCGATGTCGTTTTTCGTATTCGAGATATCGAATTTTAAAGTTCAATTTAAACCTAGCCTAAAAATTCGATATCTTGAATACGAAAAACGATATCGATATCCGGATTGCGCCAAAATTCTCAGTTATTTTTGCTCTTCCGAGTGATGTATCATTCAATAGTGGCAGCGCAACAAAAATTTTTAGATAGCCCCTATGAGGGGCAAAATTTTTAAAAATTGTTGGGGGCTCTAAAATCAAATTTTGATTAAATTTATGTAAAAACCATTTTTGTACTTGCAAAGTACTTGCTTTTTAGAGTACTTTAGACTCCTGTTTTTTTAAATTCCGACTGTTTGAATAGGAGTTGTGATTTTTTGAAAATGGGTCCAAATCGAATTTTGACGTTCGATATCTCCAATACTAAAAGAGATATCGACATGCGGTTTGCGCCAAAATGCTCAGTTTTTTACCCTCTTTTGAATAAGGTATCACAAGATAGGGGTTGCTATTTGAAAAAAAAAAGTTAGGGGCGCCCCCGCCCCCCCGGGAGGGGTGCCCAAAATTTTGACCCCCCCCCCCCAAAAAGTAGTTTTTATTTATCTAGGAGCATTCTCAAAGTTTGGTATTTTTATCTGCATAAATAAAGAAATGGCTCAGCCGTTCCGGGACTTACCGGACACCCTGTACATGAATCACTCAATGCAGAAACCAGGCAAGTCCAATTAACATCAATTAGACTTGTTTGGTTTCTACATTGACCAATTCACAAGTATAAATGACGTTCTTCATTTTCTCTTCAAGGAGGAAGGGGAGGGGCAGGAAGAGTTTCATAACCTTTAAAGGTGATTCTTCATTGTTTAGTGCCGATTTCTGCCACCAGAGCGCTACCGTTTGATTAACGTTAAATTACAGGCTGAAAGTAATGTATATTTAAGGAAACGTAGTGTCAGTTGCCAGATGATTATATGCAGAAAGTCTCTGCAGAATATCTCGCCAATAACTTCAAAAATAAGGCTGAAAGTACCAAAATATGGAATATTGCAAATTGATTCTTGTATCAAAATACGATATTCATTTTTGGTACTTTCAGCCTTATTTTTAAAGTTATTGAAGAGATATTTTGCAGAGACATTCTACAGATAATTATCTAGTATCTGACAATACGTTTTCTTAAATATATATTGCTTTCGGCCTGTAATTTGACATTAATCAAACGGTAGCGCTCTGGTGGCAGAAATGGGCACTAAACGCTGAAGAATCACATTCCATAAGTGAATTGAAATTGACTAAAAATGAATTAACAGATGAGACAGAGGCATTACCTGCAATTACAGTATTTATGCATTCATATAACAGAGACATTGCGGAAGTACTAGAAAAAGAAAGGAAAACAAAAAAGTAAATTAAAAAAATGTTGGGAGACAACAAAGGAATGCGGATTAACAGAACACGTACAAAAAAACAGAACAGAAACAGTTGGTGGCAAATTGAATAAAGTTTGAAGTTCAGAGTGAGTTGAGGAAATTCACAGTTCAAGGAGATCGATAAATTTGACACCTTTGGAAAAAAAATTGAAAAAAAAGGGTAATTTCTTTTCGGGAAACAAAACTAAATTATTGCCAGTACTTTATGGGTGTCACATCAGAAGGTACAGTCGATGAAATAAAGAACAACTGTGGACTCTTAAGAATTTGGTTCAAGTAGGTCAACTGCAATATATAACACAATGAATTCAGGAATTGCAGGTCAAAGGCGGACCGTATCAGGGGCTAGCCGCTAGGGGGGCGGGGGTATAGCCCCCCCCCCACTTTTTTGGGCGGAGGGGCTAAAAATCGGGAAGTAATCACTTGAGACATGAGAAGCAAAAAAAAAAAAGTCATCACTTTTTAGTCCCCCTCCTTTTTTTGGTCACGGTCCGCCAATGTTGCAGGTGGCTTACCTAAATAAAAATCTAAGGAGTCGACTGACATTATTTTAGGCATCAACTGTGCCTTTAAGCAATTTCGGGCAAAAATAACCTCAAAATTTGAAAAACTGTCCACCTGCAAGCATTTTTGCATTTTAAAACAACAACAACAATCAAATGATGGTGACAGGACTTGGTAGTGTTTATAGTAGAATTATTTAATTGTTTGCTGCAAAAATTGCGAGCGTGCTGTTCAGGAGGGCAGAAAATCCTCAATCACGCAATCATATGAATGTGAACACTGCCTAAAAGAACAAGTTTTTTTTAATATGTAATTTGAAGTAAATAATGATAATCAGTTTAATCCTGTGTGCTATTCAAAGCTGAATTTCAAGTAAGCGCACTGTTTTGAGCCAAAGTTTTCTTCAGCACATTAAAAAAAAAAAAGGTCACAAATTGTGGACACTGTCCTCTGTATGCGTGAAAATTGTGGAGGCGAAGAAGATTCTGCAACCCTGGCGCTGTTCGAATTTATCGATTTTAAAAAGGCATTTGTAAATGCATGTGTGAATTGTAAAAGTCTGAAATGTGTTTGTCTGCTTTTCTGAGAAAAAGTCTGTGGATTTTCATGCTCCTTTTGCTACAGCAAAATTTTATAAAAAGCCCATTAAAATTTTTTTTTAGACATTTCTCAGAATTTAGGTTTGTTGCAAAATAATGCAGGGAGAGAAATTTTGAGCGGAGCAAAATTACAATAAACAAGTGTTTCCATTGGCAAAAACTGACACGGCTGAGCAAACGGTTCTACATCTTGCTTTACAGACTATTTTGCAAGAGTTTTGACTATAATTCATTCCGTGATAATAATTAATAACTAAGAAAGATTTGTCTGTCTTAGGAGTATATTTTCCCCAAGCTTTAAAAAAAAATCCATACGGCCATTTTTCAGAAATATCAATTTTTTCCCAATTTTAGGGGTAAAACCTCCCTAATAACCCTCAAATTCAGTTAAGGGAAAAAACAAATAAAAACGTCCTCTCTGACTATCACAAAGAACCCTTTCTGCCAAGAATGCAAATGGACTAATAGGTTAGAAGTTATGATGCGTCACTGACAGCTGGACAGACATTTTTTGGGAGTAAGCTTTTTGAGCTTAGGGCTCAGGGGGCATGCAATGCCATGAAATGGAAAAACCCCAATTTCAAAATTTTTCACGATGACAATACTTTCTCTTTTTGGGAAGGAGAAAGAGGGTAACTGGAGATTCTCATTTCCTATCCCTACCTACCATAAAAAACTGCTATGCTTCAAGATGCCTGCGTAAAGTACAAAATATAAAATAACTTTTAAAATGATGCACGGCAAGAGTTTGGTTGAAATCAGTTAAATGGCACCTAAAGTGTTGAAATGTACAAAAGTGGCAGAAACAAATTTGCTAACTACGTTTCAAAAATTAGCGTACCTAAAAACAGCTAGGAAAGATTGAATTCGAAATTAAAAATAAAAAAAAAAATTGAAAACCTTCAAAAATGAATGTATATACAGGAGTACCAAAATTGCACGAAAGAAAACAGGTGAAATATGGTGAAAATCATTCGTAAAAAACGATCTAACTATCTACTAAAAAAAGATTTAGGACTTTATTGTCCGTCTAAGAACTATTACTTCAGTAGTCGACCAATATGAAAAAGTAAAGAAAAAACAAAGATTAAAAAAAGAGACTGGAGACCGTTCAACTTTAAGTTGAGACAAATTTTCAACAAGTCAATTTTTCATTTTGCTAAATCATGAGATCAGCGAAATATAAGGTCCTCTTTGTTGAGGACAGGGACTCTTATAACAGAATTTCGCTCATCTTGAAACATGATGGTAACTGGTTAGGAGCCCTATTTAAAATTTTGTAAGGTTTAAGAACAACACATGTGATAAGTATATTATTTAAGGTCTCTCTTGAAACCCTTTTAATTCAAAATTCATTCAGTGCACATACCTCTCCGGTTAAAGAACAACTACATAATATACGATGAGTATATTATTCAAGGTCTCTCTTGAAACCCTTTTAATTCAAAATTCATTCAGTGCACATACCTCTCCGGTTAAAGAACAACTACATAATATACGATGAGTATATTATTCAAGGTCTCTCTTGAAACCTTTTTAATTCAAAATTCATTCAGTGTACATACCTTCACATAAAACTGGGAGAAAAAATCACAGCACACAGTTCTAGAAAAACGATTTGTTGTAGAAACAAAAACTACTTATTTTTAGAATGAAAATATTGATATAATGAGTCTACCTACAAAATTTTCAAAAACGAGAGGGGATTTGCCAATACTGAACAAAACTAATTAATGGGTGTAAAATAAACAGCGATCAAAAAAAAAAAAAAAATGATCTGACTTGTAAGATAGTATGAAGATTTTTGAGAATTTGGGGGTCCGATCTCAACTATGTACTATCGACGAATTAAAGATTGACGCGATATTTTCACAGGCTAAGTTTCACCTTCAAGGTTCCGGTTCGGCCACTCTTCAAACTCCTCACAATTTGCAGGTGAGAGGCCATCCAGTGCGGTTGGGGCGGGAAAGCTGTAGCAGATAAGTCACACTCTCCCACCCATAACTGAATATGTGTGAATATCTCGCGAAAATCTTTAATTCGTCGATAGTACTGTCACTTGCCGGAAGAGCATATTAACTGAAATTTGATGAATACTTAGTATGTACTGTCAAAATGGTGTGCATTCATGTGTAGCTCCGAAACATTTCGATTACTTTGTATTTTTGTTTAGTGTTTTACTGAATATTTTTAGCCTTGTTTTACATTTTTGTGAAGTTTTTTTTCCGGTGTTATAAATTTACAATTATGATGGATAGATAGATAAATCGATGTATGGACAGTTTTACTGATAATGTCATCCTGTGAGAAAGTTTGTTGAGCGTTCCAAAGTATCTCTCTTACTCTCAAGTGATCTCCATGTATTACTTTCTCACTATCATCACCAAAGTCGTGTACAGAGACATTTTTTGTGAAATTTGTTGGCAGAAACAAATATATCTTGAGTTATTTTAACTCGATTTTGATAATGAAATGTCATAACATGAGGCTCTGTATAGAAGAGTTCTAGAATTCTCCGGTGAGCTTCACTGGTAACTCGGTGAAGCTCCAAGTTCTTCTTTCATTCTCTGATTTAGTTTCTAATTTACCGTTGCAATTTATCAGAGCGTTCTTGATTCTCGATGAAAATCATCGGAGGACCGATGAACTTTTCCGCCTTTATCGGCTTTATCGTAAACATTATCAGGAAATTAGAATGCATTTCAACAAGTTTTCTACCTGGAGCATTCTAGGACTGCCCCAATACAAATTTGGCACTAGAAAGAGGTGGCTATGCATGAGTCACGGGAGAGTAAGAGAGATAGTTTGGAACGCTAAGCGAGTTTTCTCACAGCTGATTGCAACCGATGAGTGCATGGTTGACAACCGTCAACTTCGCATTAAAAACATCCATTAAAACAGCAATTCATGAAGATAATAGAAAGGAAAAGGAATTGTGGGGGTTGGAGAACTAAAAATACTAAACTACAATTACCTGTGGATAAGATTAGTTAAGGGTTCTATCAGTTTTTTACCAAGCCGAGGCTCAAGCGGGGTCAAAGCACCAAACTAAAACAAATACAGTAAATTAATTTATACAGTGAGATTGTCAAAGTTGCATCTGACTAACGAGTAGCTGTTACCTTGAGATCAGCTCAATCAGAGGCTGCGTTAACTTACGTCCGATTCGGGGCTCGATTATCGTAAGACTTCCAAACTGTAAACATTTGTCATTCAATACCGAGGAAATAGACAAAGAAATAAATAGTGTTACATATCAAAGTAATTAGTAGAGGCCTAGAAATTTTGCGTCCTCGTGTTTTCTCTCCTGCAAAGGCCACCACAGAAAAGGCCATGAAGTGTATTATTTTATCACAAGAATGCGTTTCAAACTGCAAACATTAAAAATTGAAGATGGTTTTACTAACCCCTACTACTATGTAAAAGAAAGTGGGACATGAAAAAGCAAAATATTTGTGTCTCCAATAATTAGGGTTCCTTCAAAATTTGCCCTGGCCGGAGTAAACACCTGCCAACTTTTTCTTCTTTTTTAAAAATGAGTAGTAATAGTAGCAAAGTCCAGCTGCCAAGACGCAATAGTTCACTATGCTCTGGCGCACTACAGCGAATGACTCGCAAAAAAAAAAAAGTGCATAATAGGACAAGAAAAAAAAATTGTTGACTTACATCCGAAGCAGGGCTCGATTATCAAGAGATTGTTTAACTGTTTTGCTGTTTTTTTAATTTTCAACCTTGGTCATGAGCCAAAGAGAATTTTAAAAGATTCAAAAGGAAGTTTTCTAGATACAAGAGTTCTCGCGCATAAGTCCTGGAATGCCACTCAAATGGCTTAAGGATTCTCCAGAGTAGACCGTAAAAGGTTAAATAGAATATCCGTTTGTCTTTATTCTAATTTTGTTCTAGCAATTGTGACTTGTTTTCACAAAATGGACCTTATCTTCACCTGGACAAAAAATGGGATATAGGTGCCACTGCGTATTGGAAAAGTATTGACGGACAGTTCTAGATCGAAAATGTGCAAAAATTCAACTAATTTACAGAAAGGAGGCATTTTGAAGTTTTAATTAGAAATACTGTGATTTTGAGAAAGACAGAGATAAAGTTTTGGGGAGTCTATATTCAACAGTAAAATGTTTTGATTCGTATGCATTTTTACGGCCTCTATTGGCAGTATGAACTAAAACTTTGAGTAGTTACGCTTAAGGCTACTAGTGAGCGTTTGGCAAAGAAACATGAAAACCAATCATTTTGACCCCAGCATCTACTTCTGCTCTCCTGAAAATATTCATCAATGAAGATAAGGCTGGTTTTATCAGAACTTGTCACAATTATTTTTAAAAACATGGAAATATGAAGTTTCAAACTTGCAACACTTCTTGGTTAAACCTTAGGAGGTTCCGTGGAACCTTTTGTACTTACGAGTTTTATAATTTTAATTAACATCCAATTGTTTGTGGAGGAAGTCATGAGCTTGAAAAAGATCGGAGCTAAACTGAGATAATTTTTCGGATTTTTCCTCGCTAATTCACAGACAACATTGACCGCTGCCGACTGGACACCTGAAAATTTTACCATGGTTAGATTGTAGGAACTATAGGTAAACGTTGAGACACAATTTAGTAGGATAGCTAAAATTAAATTATGTGCGAGTGTACTTCCATCTTAGCCCATAGTGAAAAACTTATTAATTTTAGTTGGTAAAAACCTTAAAAAATGGTTTTGAAAGAAACTCGTGCAAAGCTCTTTTTTAATTTGATATTTTATAGTGATAACTTTTGACAGTTTTTTCTTTTTTTTTCTTTTTTTTCCACTAAATTAGTCTTGAGTCGATCTGTTTATTCTTTAATTATTTATTTGTTTATTCGCTCATCCATTAATTTAATTATTTGTATTTCTGCCAGAGACAACAGAGACCACGCACTAGCTACCTCGCCCATAGTGGCAACTTTATTTTTCTCAACAAAGCGACATTCAACAGCTCCTAAGTGGACTGTTGAGCAAAGATGTTGATGTCAGTAGCCAATCAGAGTTAGAGCGAAGCATCAATATTTTGGTCGTTGGTCAACGATCAACACAGGAGCCGCTGGATGTTGTCCCCCATGTTATTTTGTCGAGTCTCCGAAAATAAAATTGTCCACCGCGCGAGCGGCTAGTGCGTGGTCTCTGTTGTCTCTGATTTCTGCACACCCTTTTGGAGGATAATATATATTTACTGCAACCCAAGCAGCCAAACCAAAAATAACATAACTTTACCTAACCTAACATACCCAGGTAGCAAAGGCTCAAAAATTATTCCATTTTTCTGGGTCATTTAATTTGTGAGCCACATTTTATTGACGCAAAGGGCTGTGCATGATCTGCAAAAGGGATATACAGCTACATATTTATCTACTTATTTATTCATTTATTTATCAAACTATCTTTTGCATCCATAGTCTGAATCATGTACTTTCCAGAATGCACCTCTCTTTTAAGGTTACTCAAACCTAAGTTTGCTAAATTTGTCATAATTCAGAAGTTGGTATACCATGAACTGATCAAAATTAGGGATTTGTAGGGAAAAGAGCCTGAGTGGATAAACACCCTTCTTCAGCTCAAAAAAAAAAATTGAATGTAAAAATTACCAGAGTCAGGATCTTCAAGCTTCTCTTTCAGTCTTGGAAATGCTGGGCGAAGGGCTTCTGGAAACCGCAGAAAAACTTTGTACATCATGAGAACAGCTTTCTTTCTTAAATAAGGCTTCGTTGAGGTTAGCTGGAAATAGAAATAACATTGATCATTTACTACAAAGGCCAAGCTAGACTGTAGCATAACAAAGAGACTCTATAAATTACAGGACTTTTCCTGCCCGCCAGTCCAAAAAAGTCGTCACAACCGTCTGACACCAAAGGGCATAGCAAAGGTGATGATGCAACAGTCTTAAAAGGGTAGCAAAATCTTTCTCCAAAGCACCACACTCCTTCAACTTCAAAATTCAAGACTTTGAATCAAGGAAAATTATGGGGCTCTAACTAACTTTTGCTGTTTGCAATTGAATGGTTAATCATTGCGTAAAAACTAGCAAAACTGACAATGAGCATATTAAGGTGAAAGCACCAGTGACAAACACCCAAAATTTCTAAATTCTTTAGGCACAAATACACAATTTTTTGAACTTAGAAGTCAAATTGAAATGCTAATAACATCGAAATAGTAGATCTTGGAAGTAATTTTAAGTCTTTTAACTAACTTTCTCTTTTCAGATCAGGGCATCAGCCTTTTAGTGTGTCTGTCACTGGTGCCGTTCTTACGGGGTGTCTGTAATTAGTGCTTTCACCTTAAAAAATCACAAAATTTACTCACAGACTAACAATATGATTTTAAAGTTAAAGCCATGAATGATGATGGTGGAGCTATGCAGATACCCTGGGAGATTCCTATCTAATTTAAGACTTTTCTCTGTGTGTTTCTGTAGAGGACAAATGGGTCTGTTGCACACTTCCGCTAGAGCGTTTTAAAGTATCAATTCTTATGTAAAAAGCTGTAAAAATAACAATAGCAGCATCAGAAAACACCAAAATTCATTAATAAACTCACAAATTGCAAAAAACACTAGACACTATTCACCCCTGTATCTATCCACCTCGTGCACGATATTTCGCGAAATTAGCGCGGCACATT
This sequence comes from Trialeurodes vaporariorum, assembly GCA_011764245.1. Lineage (NCBI taxonomy): Eukaryota > Metazoa > Arthropoda > Insecta > Hemiptera > Aleyrodidae > Trialeurodes > Trialeurodes vaporariorum. The sequence goes on from VMOF01000013.1 coordinate 25,180,416, forward strand.
CAAATAATCACGGTCGTTTTCTTTCATCATAGCTGACTTCATAAACAAATAAACAGTAAACACTGACGGCGTCTGTTTGAATTCTTACGCCTCAATATCCTCAATTCCTCACAAAAGATTAAGAAAGGTACGGAAACCGACATTTGTGTCGAAAACTTATCAAAATGAAACAATAACACACAGGAGTTCCAAGTATGAGTCTAACTTCAATCATCATCTTTGGAACTCCTGTGTGTTATTGTTTCATTTTGATAAGTTCTCGACACAAATATCGGTCTCCGTACCTTCCACAACCTTTAGAGGATATTGAAACGTAAGAATTCGAGCAGATGCCATCAGTGTTTACTGTTTATTTGTTTAAGAAGTCAGCTGTGATGACAGTCGGCCGTGTTTATTTGAATGTGCCGCGCTAATTTCGCGAAATATCGTGCGCGTGGTGGAAAGATACAGGGGTGAATAGTGTCTAGTGTTTTTCGCAATTTGTGAGTTTAATACTGAATTTTAGTGTTTTCTGATACTGCCATTGTTATTTTCTCGGCTTTTTACATAGGCATTGGTACTTTAAAACGCTGTAGCCGAAGTGTGCAACAGACTCATTAGACAGGAATCCCCCATAAAACCTGCATAGCTCCACCACCTTTGCTCTTAAATGGCGGAGCTACACAGATGTCGTGGGGGATTCTTTTCTAATTTGTCACTCTCTCCATGGAAACACGGAGTGGAAAGCCCAAATTAGAAATAAATCTCCCATGGTACATGCGTAGCTCCGCCATTATGCCTTAAAATCAAAAGAAATTTTGTGAGTCTGTGAGTGAATTTTGTGATTTTTTAATGTGCTGATAGTAATTTTTGATGGACTTAACGTAAGAATTGACTCTTCAATCACTTACAGCAAAAGTTAGCCAAAGCCATTTCGTATCTTCTTTACTCCTATATTTTTTTATGCAAACAAAACGGCCGGACTTTCTAAGCCAAAACCCTTGATAAAAACGGTCGTTCAAGCATTGAAGAGCACAACTTCAACTTACCAACATCATAATATCATTGGCCAGATCTCTTGCTAAGTCAGGACTGATGAAGCAAGCTAAAGCGGAGAGGGCAAGGCCGGCATCATACTGATTTTGACTATTCAAATCTTTTCTTATCATATTCGTCGTTAACATCAGGAGCTGCAATCAAACAAAGAGACATTTATTACTCAAACAAGAAAATCATTTCAGAGCAAGAAACACTACGAAGTACGAACCTTCAGAAAGAATATCAGGCAGCTTCGCATTTTGTCCATTTAATCCTATGAAAAAGATCAAACCATTAGATGTACTGGCAAACGCAAAAGTTTTTATAGTCAAGAAGGTACTATGACCTTCACAAGAAAGTCCTCTCATCGAAACTGTCTTTCATTATGTTGTCCATTATTTTTCTAAAAGTTTTAGATTTTTCAAGGCATATTTTCAAGTGACAATGCTGCGAGACTCTGAACCTAACCTGCCTAAAAACAGCAAAAAAATTAAAAACTGGTCAAAGAATGGAAGATTGAAAATTTCTACCATGATACTTTCTTTTGAAAGTGATGGTACAAGGAGCGCAGAAAGTTGCTTTGATTACCCGAGGATTCGCCGCTTATCTCAAATTCTTGAATACTAAAACTTTTCCGTTTGATAGAGCTGATGCATCAAATGCATTGTTGAGTATTCGGTTAGCAGCAAATTGTAAGTCTTTGTTAAACATTTGCTCACTGATACCTTTTTGCCTTTTGATGCATTTCGGAGGCAGGCAGCGCTACTTGTCAGAACCCGCCAACCTGACATTAAAATTGTCTAAACTCTAGTGCAGTGGACACCGTCAAAGATCTTACGCACATGTGAATCAATAGACAATATGCAACAGTGACAGATTGCACAAGTTGCCACTGGACCTGATACGTTTTTGAGGTTTTTTCAAAATTGGTTGCCGGTATTGTTACTTCTTACTAAAACATTCCAAGTTTTTTTCTAGGGGGGAAAAAACCACCATGTTCATGACATTTAATAATATTTTAACATCAGTCAATGCCAGCAGAGAAAAGTTCAGTACATAGTCCGTAGATACTATAAGAGCTAATTCATGTCGGAATCCATTTCTGATTGGCTCTCAGGTTTAGGCTCTCACAGAAGCCCCATTAGGCCAAATGGAAATGGTACAAAAGACCCGTTTTTTTCCCCATCCGCTGCCCAGCAATCCAGCAGCTGGCATCCAGCAAACCGTTTCTTTCCTCTCTACTGGATTCCATTTAATGCCAGCGGTCTCCTGAGGCCATGGGTGTCCGCTGGATAGGCCTTCTTTGTTTACATCTGTGTTTTCAAATGGGCGAAACCTAACCTCTTCAAGCTAAATCGTACGAATTGTCAGAAAGGCTTCTCTGGACCGATGGACAGATGGATCAGTGCAGTCCCAGCTAAATTCTTGCTGGATCAGTACAGTAAATGGGAAAAAAAACGCATCTATAGTTCTGTTAACTTTTCACACTCACTCATTTCGAACATTTAAAGTGCCAGTACCGCAGTAATTATTTTTCCGCTAACATGTTATTTAGGAAGACATTATCTGTTATAATAACAACCATTATTGCTTTGAATCGGAACCTAACCTATTTGAAATAGCGCCAACAGTCATTTGTCATCGGAAAAAAACAAATTGATTGTAAGAGTTAGGTACTATGAAAACAGGAAATTTTGATGACTTACCTCGGTATTAGCATGAAAACTCTGGGAAGAAGCAAGGTACCCTATCCTTTTATAAGTAAATTTGGAAGAACTCATTACTTCTATGACATTGAAACCTGCCCAACTGATATCATAGCCCAGCATTTGAAGCTGAAAAACAAGGAGAGAATAATGAAAATAGATCCTGAGGACCTTACTGCTGATTTTATAGGTCAGAAGGTTGATAGTTAAATTTTTTCCATTTCCGAGATTGGTTCGAGGAGGAGAGTATCATACATACAAACCTTGGTTATGTAACAATCAGAGTCTATCTCCAAAAGTTATGATACAGTTCGAAAATGGGAACAGATAAATGCTATTGCTGTTCTCGCTGTGGATTTTGGGCGGTTTTGTAACTTGACCCAGAAGCCTAGCCGCCCTGATAAAATCTAGCAGTGTAACACAAACCCTTGCTTATAAAATAAGAGCTCAGTTTTCACAATGCATGGGTCGGTCGTAGAGGCATAATCAGCAGTTCGTGCATTTCCCGGCAGAGATCTAGAGTTGCATCTTCTTAATCGGCGGCTGGCAAGCAATCTTTGAACCAGCCAGCCCTCCAGAAAACAAACTGAGTATGCTGAGAGGTTTCATCGGAATTCACGTTTATCAAATGCTACTTTGGACCTCAAACCTTCAAGGGTTCATTCCATGTCAAATCAACCAAAAAAAGAAAACAAAATTCAGTGACCCCCTCCGATTTTGACGAAATTTGGCGGAGGTGTTTATTCTGGTAAGAAAAACGAGAATACAAAATTTCAAATTGTCATCTCAATTAGAACCGGAGTTACAGGGGGTCAAAGTTTAAGGAAATCCCCCTTTTTTCAAAACCCCCCAAACTTTGGAGACCCATAACTCCTGTTCTATTTGAGCTACAGAGCTCATCTTTATCTACAGAGAGGTAGGTACTCATGGTCAGTAATTGAATGCTTCATAAGACTTGTTTTCCAGTGTTGCTAGATTCATGTTTGATTATTGTAAGTTTACTTTGAACACAAAGGCAACTCTCCCACAATCTGGCAACGCTGCCTGTTTCTTTTCCCATCTGATGCTTAATTGATCAATCGGAGATTATCATAGATTCCAATTTTCAAACATTGTCTCATTTTTGATGTTCGAATTTATGTTTCTCCTGTTCATCCGTTCCATCTCCTCTGCTCTTCTATTCTCCATTTTTTTCCTGTCTTCCTTTTTTCACCTCTTTTCTTTGCATTCCTCATTTCACGTCTTCCGCATTACCAGACTCTTAGCAATGCAAAACGTGAAGAGTGTCAGAACAACCACAACGTTTATGTAATAGGAGTGTGGAGGGAGAGTTGAAAATATACCGAAGCAACTTGTGAGGAGACTTTCAATAAGTTTGAAGGTAAACGTGGTACTTACGTAGTTCAGCTTAGCGACTGCTGTTGCTTTGACGGAAATGTTGTCCTGCCGCAATTCCTGTTTAATTTCCTCAATACACTGTGCAATGTATTTTGCCTGAAGAGTAAAAATGGAAGTAAATGAAAGATCAGTGATTAAAATGTGAAAAGCTCAGGAGAAAACTGAGTATGGCTCATTTTAATCATTCTTTTGGGATTGCAAGCTAAGTTCTAGAGCAGGACCATTTAGAGTATCGAGTTCTGACAAGTAGTGCGTGTTACCGCATCGCATCAAAGCACATCGGAGAGCGGTTGATTAGCAACGAGTCAAAACTCTGCGCAAACCAACCACTTACCGATGCGGTTTGGTAGCGCACACCACTACTAGTCAGAACCCGATACTCAAAATGGTCCTGCTCTATCAAAATATCTAGGGCGTACATTTCATTAAAAAACCAATAAATTTCATTCTAGTGCCCGTAGAAGTACAGATTGAGGTGCAGCTGAACTCTGGATACACGATGAAAGTTGTAGGACAGAGAAAACAGAACTCCGTATTAAGACGTTCATTCACCAAAAACGTTAAATCGACATCACCATGTTAAACTCAAAAGCAGAAGCAACTGCATCAAAATCTTAGCTCATGAGTCCTACTTCTGCTAAAATCTTCAAACACTTCTGCAAATATTTATATACCAAAGTACTCAAGAGCTTTGAGCCTCCACACGTTGTTGAAATCTTCTCACGCTACGACCTGAGGATCTCATAATCCAATCAGCAAAATTCATCGACAGAAATCCAATAATGAACCATAAAATGACGATTGAAAATCAAGATCCACCAGGATTCACGTAAGGTTCAAGGTATACTAACCTAGAAATTACAATAACGCACCTTCCTCTTATGAATGAAGCGATAAAAAGGTTGAAGTAGCGCACCATTTCAAAAGGTCGGTCAGGAATTTACAGCGGCAAGATTTTCAAGAATGAAGAGAGGGGATGCATTAGAGGGGGGCTGTTACAAGAGTAAAGCACTGCAGCAATAGTTCAGACTTCTCTTATCATTGGTCCATATCTCTGGGATGCTTTCTATATGACTCAAGTGATAACAATAAGCTTGCGATTGAGTAGCACATTGCGTGTAGAGTCAGAAAAGTTTGCAGTGATATATAAAGATACAAGATGATAACTAGCATAAAAATCTGTGGATTGAACAATTTGCATTGAATAACAGCATGCTATAGTGTAATGGGTACCTCATTATCCTTGTTGTTCCTGACACCTCGAACTAGATCTGTCAAATTTTTGTCGAACATCCTTTCGAGGTTCCCTTTAACTTTCTTCAAAGCCATTTCAGGATCTTGAGAGGGGTGACGTCTTCAGCTTCACCGCGAGAGCTTTATTGATAACACAGCTTGAACATTGGAAACTTTGAGAAGGAAGAAAAAAAAAAAGAAACTTGCTCCTGCTACATGGAGAGAGGATGATTAATGCGGGTGCACGAGTTTCCACGAGTCTAATCGACGTAAAAGCGGTATCTTCGTATGACCTGTCATGATTCCTTCACTGAGAGGGAAGTTGAAAGTGAACTTTAATTAATTGGGAAGATACACACACAACATTTTAACGGGATCAAAGGTTCCAAAGTGTCAAATGAAATTAGCTAACAGCTGTAGAAAATGAAACACTTGCCTCCTCCAGTGGACCTGTCAAAAACGGCGTACGAATTAATTATTTGGTACTCGAGTTTTCCCTCTTGGGCTAACCTGATTATGTGATGACGTAGGAGTCGCTCCGACTGAAGACTGAGTGCTCACCGTTGCCTGCTCAGATCACCCCACATACGCACCGATCGGTGCGCGTTCGGTACTGCTGTTGCGTTACAGTTTGCGCGGTCTTTTTGAATATTTTTTATTTTCAGAATTAAACGCCCTTCGGGCGACTACGCGCGCTCCGCGCTGCGTTCACCTCCCGCTCGCTTCGCTCGCTCCCGGTCTTTTTTATAATCTAACTTGGGGTTGTCTGCACTCGAAAAGGGGGTTTTTATGGGGGAAATAACATTTTTTAACCTAACCTCGAATAAACGTAAAAATCCTGACTGAACATTTTTTATTTTCAGAATTAAACGCCCTTCGGGCGACTACGCGCGCTCCGCGCTGCGTTCACCTCCCGCTCGCTTCGCTCGCTCCCGGTCTTTTTTATAATCTAACTTGGGGTTGTCTGCACTCGAAAAGGGGGTTTTTATGGGGGAAATAACATTTTTTAACCTAACCTCGAATAAACGTAAAAATCCTGACTGAACATTTTTTATTTTCAGAATTAAACGCCCTTCGGGCGACTACGCGCGCTCCGCGCTGCGTTCACCTCCCGCTCGCTTCGCTCGCTCCCGGTCTTTTTTATAATATAACTTGGGGTTGTCTGCACTCGAAAAGGGGGTTTTTATGGGGGAAATAACAGTGTTTAACCTAACTTCGACCAAACGTAAAAATCCTGACACAAAGGCAAATGTGGCAGTTGGGGGAATATTGGAAATTCGTCGGAAAAATTTTAGTTAATGGACCGTTCCAATTTGAGGTTATGTCATCGCGATAATACGGTCTTTTGAGCACCTTAATAAGTTTCTTTCTCTGGGCTAAGGGGAGGGTGAAAGTGAACGTTCCATTAATTAAACTAAATGCTAAACCCAATTTTTTAACCATATAAATTAACAGGGGCTGATGCGAATACTGGGAGGGAGAAAAAAAAGAAAGGAGCTAGCCGGGAGACGAAAAATAAAATTACCAGTAGGAGGAATCGAACTGGCACTCTCCCGATCCGGATTGTGTGCACCGTGTTCTCCGAGCTACGGAGCCAATGGATTCCGAGGCACGAAATAAGCCTTTATAACAAAATACACAGGTTTTGCAGGCAGTTCCTCTCTTTGCCGCAGCGTGATCGTTGGAGCGCTGCCGTAGCAGTGTTGAGCACTGTTGAGCACTCAGTCTTCAGTGAATGAAACTCATGACGTAGAAATAAATACATATTTTTTCGCTAGTTCTCCGTGCAGCACTGCAAATTTGGCGATAGTTTTGAAAAAACGCTGTCACCTACAATGAAAACTTTTCCTCTTGCAATCAATGGTAAATATTTTATTTGATTCTTCAAAAGAAATTGATGAATAGAGAGAGAAACAGACAGAAATTACAGAAAGAAGTAAAAAATCTGCAAAGTTAGAGGCATATTTGATTTACAATATATCGAAAAATGTTTAAGACCTTTGGTTTGAGCCATGACTAAGTAACCATGTATCACAGGATAGAGGTTGCAATTTGAAAATTTTTAGTTACCTGCCCCGGGGACCCCAAATTTGAAACTGCAGCTCATCAATTTGTTCCTCTGCATTATGGCAAATGGTGCAAACCGGTCTTAAAAATCTTCATTTGTTGAAAAGTTATGAACATTTTTCAGTTACCTACTTCAGGGTTTGACGGGAGTGGGGAAAGGCTCCGCCTCCAACAATTTTAAAATGGATTGTACTTACCAGTATTACACTTGACAATATGGCTACTAGATTTGAACCGCTCTCCTTTTCTATTCGTTCCCTTTGTCTTGCTCAGACCAGCTTCTAGGCAAGGTCAAGTCTTTATCAACTCCCACTGTTTATTTCTCACATAAATATTAAGGGAGCAAAACAGGGGCATATGCAAGAATTTAATGGGGCTATTGCACACTTTTGCTACTTAAGCGCTTTAAAAGTCGATATTGGTGTAAGAACCTACATAAATAATGATGGCAGCCCTAAAAACTTGCGAAATACACTCCTAAACTCAATAAACGCTATTATTTGCGGGAGCTGATGGTGGCGCAGGGCAGTAATAATGGGAGATTCCTATCTTAATTTCGTCACTCTCTCTATGCTGACAAGGATGATTCACAGAGTAATTAATCTCCAGAGTAGTAACCCACATCCGATGAAATGGTACCGTGACACCTGGTGACACCCGTGTCAAAGGAAAGCCGTCTCTTAGTGGTCACTTCTTGATGGAGTTACAGTATTATTAGATGGGAATCTTCCACTATTACTGCCCTTCGCCACCATTACGCTTGCGCAAATAAAAGTGTTAATTGAGTTTAGGAGTGGATTTTGGAAGCTTTAAGTGCTGCCACCTTTATTTTTGGAGGTTTTTACACCAAAATTGACTAATAAATTGCTCAGAGCAAAATTGCGCAATAGCCCCTTAAGCAGTGGCGGATCCAGCCCTCGCGAACGGGGGGGGGGGTGAATTTTGGATTTTTGCCCCTAAATGACCCCCTTTTCTTATTTTCGCTCTCGCTTTCCCCCTTCCTCTCTCCGCTTTTCCCACTTTTTGGGCCGAACGAGGGGGGGAATTGCCCCCTTCGCCCCCCCCCTCCTGTATCCGCCCATGCCCATTAGTCCAGATCTTCCTTTCTCTTTACCTGTATGAACCAGTGGCGTAGCGTGCAATTTGGCATCGTTGTGCTGTGTCCATTTAAACCCATTTAAATGGTCGAATGCGAAGGTGTTCAGCGAACACCCAATATTTTGATCTTTTTCATGAGTTTAAATGGAGAAACTGCAATGTTGCCAAATTGCACGCTACGCCACTGGTATGAACGTATCTTGGCATGTCGGAAAGGATAAAGATAAGGGAGAAAGAATAAGTTATGTGACAGCCCCTCCCTTCATTTTTTTGGAAACATCTCTTTAAATGAGCAAAGAGAGATAGATAATTTCACGAATACGCCTCTGAAGAACAATCTTCTAACAAGTATAAAAATAATACTCTTAAGGCACCATCTTGCACTCTTTTCTTTTGTTGTAGGTCCTATTCCTAAGAGACGCAGCGTGGGTGATCTGATTCTGGTTGGTTTGCCTCAATTTTTTTTACCCAAAAATCAAAAGCATAGTAATTAATGCTGTGGAAATTGGTTTTAAATGAAAGTGCAAGTGTTTTAGAGTGGCTATCTTGACACAGAATTTTAATACAACCAGTGGCGTCGCGTGCCATCTGGCAACGATGCAACTGCTCCATTTAAACTCATTAAATGTATCAAATTTTCCTTATGCACTGTGCACCCCCTGAATTCGATCTTTTACATGAGTTTAAATGGATAGAATACATTGTTGCCAAATTGCACGCGACGCCACTGAATACAACTATCCAGGCGAGAAAATTTTGCTTGTTTCTGTCATGTGTCCGTTTCCTTATCATGCAAAGCCTTCCAAAAGAAACAGTTATTTAAATTTCTGTGTCCAGATAGCCATTCGAAAACACTTGTACTTAGTTTAAAACCAAATTCAAATGGCTTTGTCACAACTTTTGTTTTTAAAATTTAACGGTTAAAAAATATGAGGCAAACAAACCGAGCTTGTGTGAAAACCGTTCATACGAGATCTCCATCATGGCTGCTTCTGTGCTGCTTCAAAAACATGTCCCACAAATCCTCTCTATTGGTAGCGTCACTAGGCTCCCTCAGGATCTAGCATTACCAACATTTAAAGAACAATTGGTATGAGTGGATAAATGAATAGCAGATGTCTTCATTCTCATTTAAACAAGTTTATTCAATACGACTCAATGTCAGATTAACAGGTTAATTTACACCTACTGAACACTTAAATTTTAAAATTGGTCATTCATTTTTATCATTAAAATAAAACATAGCTAAAAATATAAATTAGTTGTTAATAACAACAGATACATGAACAAATAATGATATCCATTGTACCTTCCAACACAAAATAATACAATTTTTTATTTTTTTATTATTATTAATCAATTAGTACAGAGAAATCAATTTCAAATCGATCTGTAAACATGCACACACATGGTTCATTTAGAGATAATTACCTGCAGATTTTCGATCAGATTTGAGAGAACTTTGTTTCTCTAACATACGCAAAACACTCTTAATATTGCAGGAGAATGATTGCAGGATTAGGATAATCCATATTTTGTACAAAGCTGGAAGTATCTCCAGAGGAAGGGGGAGGGGAGGGAGTTACTCCAGAATAAATTTCGGCCAAGAATTTACTAAAAGACTGCACAGCAGTATGAAAAAGAATTTCAGAGATTCTTGGAGACGTTCTCCCATTCGACCCCCCCCCCCCTCCATGGTCTAGGACCTAAATCCACTGATGCTTTCATATACCAGGACTATTTGGAACAGAAAGCAAACAGAAAAAGTAAAACGTATTTGATTAATAAAATAATTAAATAAATGCGAATGAATAATTAAAGAGTTTACTGGAAGAAAAATTGAAATTGAGTTTTGCATTTAAACCCAAGCAAAGGATCTATTATAGGGCTGGCGAATTGCCTAACCAAGGCTCATCAATTATTCTATGGAGATTTAAATGGATAAAATCTGTTGTTGCCAGATTGCACCAGCACTCACAGGTGAGGATTAGAACTAAGAAACAGGAGCGAAGCATGAAATATTGCAACAATGGCTCAACTTAAACTAATGTAAAATGATAAATTTTTCTGGAGGCTGTAGCTCACTCAAGAATCTTATTTCACAAAGTTTTAAATGAAGTAAGAACCGTTGTGATCATATTGCATGCTTCACTACAGATCAAGAAAATGGGGGGGGGGGGGGGGGAATGAAATAAAATAAAAAAAAAATAACTTCATAAACAAGGTAGAAAAATAGAATTGTTTAGTAAGAATGTAACACGTTTTGTAGAAAAGGCCCTTGACTTCACTAAACAAGTTTTACAGGAGATCCATTCAGGAAGAATTAGGTCGAAAATAAAGATTTTTAGTACCTACTTGCTGCAAACCACTCTCTTGTAGCCTTAAGTTTAATGAGACAAGAATTGTAGTTCATGATTTGAACTATAGATGGCGTAAAAGTGCATTTTTGTGATGGTACATAATTTCTAAAAACCATTAAAATGGATTTGATAGTGTCGGTACTTTTGTAAAATCCTAAACTTCAAAATTTCTTCAAATCACATTATTTCGCAATTTTATTTCACAATTTGATCATTTGTCCCCAATTACAATTTTCCTGTTGTCCTCCTGTCAATAGGACCAGTTGTTACCATCTACATACAGCACTACCAATAACTCAATTTTGAACTCGGCAAAGTTAAGGGCCCTTTCCACAGAACGTGTCACAAATCATCAGCTTAGTCTGATAACAGAAATATTGAAAAGATACACAATTTTGATGCAAATTGGCTTTAGTGGTAAGCAATAATTTTGATTTTTGGCAAAATATCAGGGAATTTCAAAACAATTGATCACTGTTTCGAACACAACTATCCATAAAAAAAAAAACAAAACAAAAAAATTTGATACATCAATTAAGTGATGATTGCGATACAATTATAATACGTATGATTTTAGCTACTTAAAATTATACCGGTGAAACCATCTTAATTAACCTTCTATACAAGAAGGGACTTCATTATCTAAAAGCACCGAAGTAGGGTAATTTTTTACCCCAATTTTAATTTGTCTTCTAGCTATCATGAAATTTTAAAATGTTGACACACCTGAAGCGCATGGAGACCTTGGATCAGAATATGACATTGAAAAGCTGATTTCAAAATTAAGAAAGAAGATGATCCCAAGGAGAAGAAAAACGAAAATAGAAAGAAAAAAAAAAGCATTGCATAGCTAATTATAATTGAAGAGCTCATTTTGTGCTATTCTTTACAAACAGAAACTATAACAATCATAGAGTTACACTTTAACAATAAACAGGTATACAAAATTTTAAAATTTTCATAACTATAAATCATAACAGACAATATAAATCCCATCAAAAACCTTTCCAGGTGCAAGCAGACGGCATCAGGTAATTATGTCTGTCACAAAAAGCCGTTCCAATGCATCCACTCAAAGATATGATATGATGGGAACGGCAAGTCTCCTCCAAGTGGGCATCCAGCAGGGCAAATGTTAATCATTTTTCAAAATCAACACTATCCATCTGCGGCGAATTTAGTGAAGGAAAAACTTTGAGGGATGTATTTCTTTATTTTTTATTTTCAAACGCAAAAACTTGCCGCCGTTCATCGCCTTAAAAAAGAAAAAAATCAATTATTATTTTTTTTTTTTTAATGATAATAATTGATTTTTTTCGTTTTTAAGGCGATGAACGGCGGCAAGTTTTTGCGTTTGAAAATAAAAAATAAAGAAATACATCCCTCAAAGTTTTTCCTTCACTAAATTCGCCGCAGATGGATAGTGTTGATTTTGAAAAATGATTAACATTTGCCCTGCTGGATGCCCACTTGGAGGAGACTTGCCGTTCCCATCATATCATATCTTTGAGTGGATGCATTGGAACGGCTTTTTGTGACAGACATAATTACCTGATGCCGTCTGCTTGCACCTGGAAAGGTTTTTGATGGGATATACTCTGGTTTTAGCTTGTAAAATTCCAGTTTCTCATTCCACAAATAAAAGCAACAGTTGTTATCCATCAGCTGACTAGCCAGCAGTTATGAATAGTTTCCGAACAACTTTCGCACATAGACTCTCGAGTGCTTATTTTACGATAGGGACCACAGTCTCATTCCCCTTTCTTTTCCCTGATCCATAAGCTAACCTACAGTTCCGTTTCCTTCCACTGGCTAGTCCACCGCTGGCCGCTCCGCCACTAGCTAGTCCGTTGCTGGCCGATCCGGCTCTGGCTAATCCGCCGCTGACCGATCTGCCACTGGCCGGGCCGTCACTGGCCATTTCGCCGCTGGCCGACCCGCCACTGCCTAGTCCGCCGCTGGCCGATCCGCTACTGGCTAGTCCGCCGCTGGGCCACTGCCTAGTCCGCCACTAGGCCACTGCCTAGTCCGCCGCTGGGCCACTGGCTAGTCCGCCGCTGGGCCACTGGCTAGTCCGTCGCTGGCAGAGCCGCCACTAGCTAGTCCGCCAATGGCTAGTCCGTCGCTGGCCGATCCGCCACTGGCTAGTCCGCCGCTGGCCGCTCCGCCACTAGCTAGTCCGCCACTGGCTAGTCCGTTGCTGGCCGATCCGCCACTGGATAGTCCGCCGCTGGTCGATCCGCCACTGGCCGATCCGTCACTGGCAGGTCCGCCGCTGGCTAGTCCGTCGCTGGCCGATCCACCACTGGCTAGTCCGCCGCTGGCCGATCCGCCACTGGCCGGTCCGCCACTGGCTAGTTCGCCGGTGGCCGGTCCGCCGCTGGCCGATCCGCCATTAGCTAGTCCGTCGGTGGCCGATCCGCCACTGGCCGGTCCGCCACTGGCCGGTCCGCCGCTGGCCGATCCGCCACCGGCTAGTCCGCCGCTGGCCGATCCGCCGCTGGCCGGTCCGCCGCTGGCCGATCCGTCACTGGCAGGTCCGCCACTGGCTAGTCCGCCGCTGGCCGATGCGCCATTGCCTAGTCCGCCGCTGGCCGATCCGCCACTGGCTAGTCCGCCGCTGGTCGATCCGCCACTGGCCGATCCGTCACTGGCAGGTCCGCTGCTGGCTAGTCCGTCGCTGGCCGATCCACCACTGGCTAGTCCGTCGATGGCCGATCCGCCACTGGCCGGTCCGCCACTGGCTAGTTCGCCGGTGGCCGGTCCGCCGCTGGCCGATCCGCCATTGGCTAGTCCGCCGCTGGACGATCCACCACTGGCAGGTCCGCCGCTGGCCGATCCGCCACTGGCCTAGGCCGCCGCTAGCCGATCCGCCATTGGCTAGTCCGTCACTGGCAGGTCCGCCGCTGGCCGATCCGCCACTGGCTACTCTGTCGCTGGCAGATCCGCCACTCGTCGGTCCGCCGCTGGCCGATCCGCCATTGGCTAGTCCGCCGCTGGCCGATCCGCCACTGGCTAGTCCGCCGCTGGCCGATCCGCCACTGGCAGGTCCGCCGCTGGCCGATCCGCCACTGGCCTATTCCGCCACTTGCCGATCCGCCACTGGCTAGTCCGCCGGTGGCCGATCCGCCACTGGCTACTCTGTCGCTGGCAGATCAGCCACTGGCCGTTCCGCCACTGGCCTATTCCGCCACTTGCCGATCCGCCGCTGGCCGATCCGCCATTGGCTAGTCCGCCGCTGGCCGATCCGCCACTGGTAGGTCCGCCGCTGGCCGATCCGCCACTGGCCTATTCCGCCACTTGCCGATCCGCCATTGGCTAGACCGCCACTGGCCGATCCGCCACTGGCAGGTCCGCCGCTGGCCGATCCGCCACTGGCCTATTCCGCCACTTGCCGATCCGCCACTGGCTAGTCCGCCGGTGGCCGATCCGCCACTGGCTACTCTGTCGCTGGCAGATCCGCCACTTGCCGATCCGCCACTGGCTAGTCCGCCGGTGGCCGATCCGCCACTGGCCGATCCACCTCTGGCTAATCCGCCTCTGGCCGGTCCGCCGCTGGCCGATCCGCCACTGGCTACTCTGTCGCTGGCAGATCCGCCACTGGCCGGTCCGCCGCTGGCCGATCCGCCACTCGCCGGTCCGCCGCTGGCCGATCCGCCATTGGCTAGTCCGCCGCTGGCCGATCCGCCACTGGCCGATCCGCCACTGGCATGTCCGCCGCTGGCCGATCCGCCACTGTCCTATTCCGCCACTTGCCGATCCGCCATTGGCTAGACCGCCGCTTGCCGATCCGCCACTGGCTAGTCCGCCACTGGCCGATCCACCTCTGTCTAATCCGCCTCTGGCCGGTCCGCCGCTGGCCGATCCGCCACTGGCTACTCTGTCGCTGGCAGATCCGCCATAGCTTAATTCTGTAACTTCAGGAAAATAATGTTACTGTCACTACCAGTTCTCATCAAATAAACAGATCAGTTGTAAACTCTACAAGTACACAGCAAAGAACTTTCGTCACTACTTGCTTATGAATAATTATACTAAAATCACAGAATAATACATTGTATAATTCTGTGCTAAAATCACAAAGGTGCTGTAAACACATCAGAAACTACTCTCCCTCCAGTAATCAACAGTATTACGGTACTCAGCTGTTGCATTTGCAAGCAATGAAGTGGAAAATGAAGCTCCGCGGTTATGCCCAAATTCGAATACTTTCAGCTTCAGAGCTAGAATAGTTATTAAATAAATGAATATGCGAAAGTACCTAACTTTGAGAGCAAACCAACCTTTACTATACGCGTGCATACAACAAATTAGAAGCACACAAAAGAAATATCTAGAAAAGATGTATGGTACATTTATTTAAAAAGAAGAACTGAGGAGGACAAATTTCGTAATTCACGGCCTCCGTTGTAGTTGAAACAATAATCACTTGTATCGCTCATGTATTTGTAACGAGTTATTATTTCAAAAGTGTCAAAACAGGGAGAAATGTTTTTGTTTTGAAATGATGTGCAGTTGTTGTTGACTGACGATGAAGCGTCGATTCTCGTGGCGATCTCAAATACTAAAAGGCAGTAGCAAATGAGAGTAGAGTTGGCGCGTAGTTTGAAATAGCCGTTATAATGAGAAATTTAGTTTTTTTATCATTTCTCAATAAATATTAGACGGATTGCGTTCAAACAAAAAAAAGGCACGAGCACAGAACACGCTCGTTAAAATAAGACCAAGTTTGATGAGTTTGGTTGCGTAGTTTTTTCGCTACAGGATCATATCAAGGCACGGTTTTTGGGAATGAAATAATTTCTGTAATTATAAGCGTTTACGCAGCGCAGACTTGTCAGGTCGTAGAGAGGGTGGTAGTAGGGTGAGGTTACCTGACTTGCCGTCTGCGTCTACCGACGCTTATGATATAGCTACTGTAAAAGAAAAAAAAATAGGTAATTACATACAATATAAATGCATGATACTATGAGTATTGTTTTGTTGCAGACAAATCTACATAAAGTGGTAAAATTATGTACTTACATGAATAAAAGAGAAAATTTAAAAAAAAAAAAAATGTACTGTCTGTCTGTTTTTTTGTTTTCTTTCCTACGATCAGGAATGTGGGTAAAATAATTTTTAACCGTTGCTAGGAAAACAAAACAAAAAAGTAAGATGATAGAGACTTTCAAAGTCTTTGAGATGTTCTTGAGGCGCTGGCAGTCGAAAAGTCTTACACACACCATAATGTTCATCGAACAATCTTCAGGAAATGAAGAATGATGATTGATTGATATAGACTGTTTTAGCAATGAGCGGGAAATTTGAAATCCAGGGATCTGATTTCAGTGGTGGCTCGTGCAATATGGCAACAATGTTTTCCCTCCATTTGACTCAATGTAAAACAATAGAATACTAGAGTGCCTATATAAGGAGAGTATAGCCGTCTGTGAATCCTACGCTGATTGGCTGCGATATTTTAGGCGTTCAAGGAGCTCTTAGGGCCCAATTTCAAGATGGCCGACCAGGTCGATCGTGTAACCGTTGTAACCGTTGAACATTTTCTAGCGGGAAACGGTCATCAAACTCACAGTTCACCAACACCGTTTTCATCAACAATGTAACATAACCTCAAACAACACGACCTCCGCCATCTTGAAATTGGGCCCTAAGAGCTCTCATGATCGCAGATGGCCATACTCTCCCTATATAGGTACTCTATAGAATACTGATGAAGCGCTGCTTCACTATCAAATCGATTGTTTAACATAAAATCAAATGGAGGAAAAACATTGATGCCAAATAGCACGAGCCGCCACTGTCTGATTTGATTGGGTTAAATAATTTTTTTAAACACGAAACCAGCATCTGACATCAATTTTGAATTTGCCGCCTCTGATTAAAACAGCCAACTGAAGTCTGAGAAGGTACTGGTTGAAAAGGTAAACATTTTGTTGGATTCAAAACACTTGGAAGGGATACTTTCAGAGAGAATTCGACAAGTCTTCAACTAATCTGACCTTCTTCTTTGTTTCCAGCAAAACTTTTAAAAATATCAAAAAGAGTTAGGTAGTCCCACATTACTGAGCGCTAGAAATTACTGAGCATGAAACTTATTACTCAGTAAAGATAATTACCTAGGTTTGTTACAGAGAAGGTGGGACTTGTTTAATTTAACATTTTTACAAACTACAATGAAGGAGATTTCACAAGCAGTAGCGTAACATGCATTCTGGCGATGATAAATTTTTTTATTTGTAGAATTAAATTCATGTAAAAAATCAAATTCTGTGATTTTTATCTTTTTCCTGGCTTCAAATAAATAAAATGCAACAATGCCAGATTGCACGGAACGCCACTATTCACCAGTTGATAAAGATTCTCTCTATTGATATCTCAAGGTATTCTAACAACAATACTGTGCAGTAAGCTAGAACCACTCTTAAGAAAAAGCGTTCATGACTTTTAGGATGAAATTGCAGAGTTGACAATTTAAACGAGCATTTCTCTCACTGATTTTCACTAGTCAAGCAAGTGTTGTAATATGACTACTCAAAGAACACAAAATCTAAAAATTGAACAGCAGCTGTGCTAAGAACTTTGGAAGTTAAGGTGTATTCTATTGAAGGATTTCTTTGCACTTTGAACCAATAATTGATAATGATGTTTCCGAGGCACCGGTGCCATCAAATAAACTTGTGCTAGTCTGAACCCGCTAGAAAAGTGGAATTCAGTTGAGCCCAATGTATTTGATGCCAATGTCGCTCTAAAACAGTTGATAAACATACACGCAAAAGTTTGCTTGCTAGATCTTCAGCTGAAAAATGCTTTTTGAGACCTTAGTTTGCATAAAATAGGGCACAGTGTGACATGCAACTTAAGGAGATGTTCAAGATGAGTAGCAAAAAAGGTATGAAAAAAAAAAAACCAAGCACACTGAAAAGTTATGAATTTGTCAGAACACCTTGAGCACCCGACTTTTTTTTTTTGTTTTTTAAACAAAAAATTTAAGGACAAATTTTCGGCAAAAATTAAAGATAAATAATTAAATAAATCAATTAATAAAATCAAATCAACATTACGCAAATAATTTAGTTAGCACCAGTATCAGTAAAGTAACAAAATAATTCTAACAGATAATTACAACTGTTACTATTCAGCGAATATTATAAAATTTATTAAATTACAAATTAAATCAAACAAGATTAAAATGCCATTGAAATTTTTACAGCAGATAATACTGTGTGTGTATTAAAAAACCACGATGATTGAATTGTCGACTAATTCTGCGACTTTAGGGGAAGGAACTGATTTTGACGTTGGGAGATTGTCAACATGATTTAATAATTGTGGAAGAGAGGAGGTAGAAGGTAAAACTTCAAATAAAATTTACCAGGCTAGGTTCAGACTTTAACAACAATTTTTACGGGAAAAGGAGGCAAATTCAAAACAATTTTGAAGACAAACTTGTTCGAACGCAAGTTACTTTAACATTTGTACAACCGGATTAAAAAGTTAGTACAGTGTAACCTCCATTATCCGGACGGGTCAGGACGGAGCACCATCCTGATACCAAAATATCCAAATAATAAAATTCCAGGGATTGGATGACGTGAAAAATGTGCTTGTAATTAGCGAAAAGTGCTTTATAAAGGATGTATTAACAAGAACATACATTTGTAAATACAATAGAATGTATTGACAGAAGACCTTGCCAATTATCTTAATTATTTCCTTTAATGAACGAGCCTATCTTCTTTTGGACAAATATATCGTTTCTTTTTCTCACAGCCATGTCCCTGATTCATTTGAGCATTAAGAGTTCTTGTGGCATGCTTTCTTCTAGAAATCTAAATTTAGATAAAGTAATTAAGACCGATCGAGATGTATTATGCGATCACGGTCGGGTTAAATTTTCCCCAATTTCTCTCGTTCGGGTTTTAAAAACCGTTTCCGGACCGCGTTCAGATAACCGAGGTTACACTGTACATTGATTTACCTGTAGAGGCAAAGTCACCTCAGAAAAAAATAACAGCATTTGGCTAAAGGAAGAGATTTAGACTAAACATATTCTATTGTTACACTCTGGAAGCTCTAACTAATGGTTTTACAAGAAAAGGAAGCAAATTCAAAAAAAT
Source organism: Trialeurodes vaporariorum (assembly GCA_011764245.1). Lineage (NCBI taxonomy): Eukaryota > Metazoa > Arthropoda > Insecta > Hemiptera > Aleyrodidae > Trialeurodes > Trialeurodes vaporariorum. The sequence continues at coordinate 25,199,415 of VMOF01000013.1, forward strand.
ATCAAAGACATACTTGTTCAAACACAAATTAAATTAACATTTGTACAACAAGATTAAAAATTTAGTACATTAGTTTGTCTGAGGAGACAAGGTCACCTCAGGAAAAAAATGACAGTGCCTGGAAAGAGGAAGAGTAATGAGTTAGGTATATTCTATTTTTATACTCTGGAAGCTCTAAAATTGGCTTTTATACAACGAAATTTGACGCTGTTTCGCCAAAAGGTCTAGCGACAATTGGGAAGAGGGACAGAGTAAAAAACTCCCCCCCCCCCCCCGCTTTCAGCAAAACAGGATCAAAATGATGAATGGACTTGAATAAATTCAAAAGCTACGTCTATGTAGGCATTTAAAACAGGATTAAACTTTACAAGGATTTAAGTCAAACTGGATTGATATGCAGCAGTGCATTAGCAAATTTAAAACTCTAGTTTTGATTTTGTTTCTTCTTCTTTATTTATTTATTTATTTATTTATTTATTTATTTATTTATTTTTTATTTTTTATTTTCCAAAGTTTGTACACGATAACAATAAATGTTATTGCACCTGTCAATACAATCATATTCATTATTTTGATGGCTAATCTTACAACGATGTTTGAAGTAACTCAACTGCATTTGGCATATGTTTAGCCTCAATATTTTTGGATAGCTATCCACTTCCACAGTCAATCCTGTTTTAGCGTTTATGTTTATACGCAGGCTATAACTGATTCCTTGATCTAATCTCTGTTCAAACAGGGATTGAGTCAAATCCACATAGTGTGAGAACTCTGATTCAATCTGAGTTCAACACAGGTTGAAATGCATGAATAAACATTTAATAAATACATGTAATCAATCTGAGTTACCTACAATACAGGTTGAATTGCACAGATAAACATGGCTCATAAGTACACAATTGATTACTATAAGCTAACAAACAAAGACAAATGAAAAACACGGAAGGCACAAAAAATAAGTCTAGCAAACTGGGAAAAAGAAATGAATTCCTGATTGTTTACTAATCCATCCAATTTTATTGCACAACTAAAGAGTGTCAGAAAAAGGTAGGAGTGGGCGTGTTGCAAAATTGGACAAAAGATGAAAGCTGAGTAAATAAAACGCAGGGGAAATGAATATAATTAACTAATAAATTGTGCTTAAATGCTTTTTCAAACAAGGTTAAAAAGCTAGCAAAAGGGGAAAATTTGATTGAAAACTTTGTACTTAATTTGCATCATGTTAATGAAACATCTTAAAAGAGGTTAACCTATATATGTTCAGGAGCCATTAACAACCCACTTGATGTGAAGTATTTTTATTTGACTCAAAAACCACTTTTAGAAGGTTTTAGCAAATATCGCTTAGCTAGAACAAAAAAATTCTGGTTTTTTCATATTTTCATGTTTTTGGCTCTCAGATTGTGCTTTTTAAGAAAAACACCTGAAAATTTCAAATTAATTACTGGCATAAAATGGTTAAGCACAACAATCTAAATGAATGTGCAGCAATTTAAAATAAAGGGCACAGAGATGGGTGCAAAGTAGTGAGAATTTTCATTCAGGAGAACCATTAGATTTTACAAGTGATGAGACACCCCCCCCCCCCCCCCCCCCCCCCCCCTGGACAGGATGAGACTGATCAAGAAAAATAACGACTGTGGAAACAATTAGTTACATAACTTCTAGACAAAGAGTTTCCAATTTTTAAATCCCTTTCATAAAAGAAATCAGAGTAAAATTATTTCTATTAACCTTAAAAGTACCCTGCAATTGCTCTAAGTGAGGTACACGTACTGGTACTATCCTGCATTTGATGATTTCGAAGTAATCGAAAGGAATCAAAGAGGTATTCATAATTTCCCGTGAGAACTGATTTTGTTTTTAAGGCAACATTGAGCAAGCAAGAGGAAGCGAAGTTCAGTAACGGTAAAGTCGATTACAACAGCTTCTTTTTTTGTTCCGACGCGACAAAAGTACGAGAGAAAAGAAATTAGACTGAAAAAAAAAAAACATTTATAGCTCCATAATTGCAGTGAGGCTGAAAGTAAAGCACTTAAACACACACGTCTCAAAACGCAGGCACGTAGAAAAGCTGCATCTAGTCTAAAGAATGCAAACAAATACATTTAACCGATGTCACGCTAACTTCAGAAAGCACGAGAAAATTAAATAGTAAAATACTTCAGTGCCTATTTACCATGTAAAGCCAATTCATGATTCCCTGAATCTTACAACATTGCACAGTGCTTCTGCTGCTGCAAAATATTGCACTTACGGACGATATTGCTGGTTTGCATTATGGGATATACAGAGAAACTTAAGATGAGCTTAAACGATTTTTTTGAGAACAAACCTACTTTAAAATGAAAACACATTACAGACAAAAATTAAGAATGGCACTCTATTAAGGCGATTAGCTAACAAATGTTTAAAATAAAGGTACAGACACTTTTCCGACTATCAACGATTTTGAGACTGGACCCGAAGTGAGGCACTAAAAAAGCAAGGAAATTACTATCACAACGATTGAAAATGGTAGAATGATTATCATTATTTCAGAGGCACGCAAGTCTTGGAGTAACTAAGCTTAGTAAAAAGGAGCAATAAAGTACTGTTTTTTTTTGCAAGTGTGGCAGAATGGACAATCTTGTTTTTACCATTAGATAAAAAGTCAATTTTCTAGTCAATAAATACTAAAATTTTAAAATGGAACTGATAGGAGGCTGACAAAAGATATTCAGATTTGAAAATGGTACCTCTTAAATGAGCACTATTAGATTTGAAAATGGTACCTTTTAAATGAGCACTATTAGATTTGAAAATGGTACCTCTTAAATAAGCACTAGTAGATTAGAAAATGGTACCTCTTATAGGAGCACTATTAGATTTTGAAATAGAACAAGCTCCATAAGTCGTCCTAAATCACGCATAGATTTGTGTCCATTCAGCCTCTACGTCAGATATGAGGTCTAGGAGTGTCAAAAGATTAAGAAATGAGCAGAAGTGCTTAAAAAAAAAAAGACAGGTGTTGCAATGGAAGTAGGTTTTCTGTGGTTTGTGAGGAAGATAGAATGTTTAAGATTTAACAATACTAAACTGAACTGAATCAGAACACTAAAATAAAAAGAGAGATCTCAACCTACGGAGCAACACGTACTATGACCTACGAAATGAAGTACCCTGAATATTACTCTTTTAAATATTGGCATCTTCGACACAATTTCGCAGCTTTCAAGCATTTAACCCATATATGCCCAACATTATTTGAAATTTTAAGGTGTTTTTCTCAAAAAACACCATCTTGGAGTTAAAGAAATAACATTTTTAAATTTTTTGGTCCACCAAAATGATACATGCTTAAAAATCCGAAAATTGGTTTTTGTGTAAAATTGGCCCAACTTTACTGCAATTTGGTCCAAATAAAACACAACAATTGGGTCATTAACAACGCAATGGGCATACATGGGTTAAGAGCAAAGCTTAATGCCATTATAAGGTAGTAAGGTACATCATGATATCATGGAAAATGAAAAGTCCATAGAAAACGACGGAAAAATTGAACAGTAACAGTTTTGATCGGGGGACTTCCTTTCGCAAGTCATAGTAAATCCTTCATTTTTCTACGGTTGGACGCACATTTTAGGCAACAACTAAATGGAGGATGATATCCCTTTAACTGAGGTAGTCTTGAACAAAATAATTTTATAATATTGCCAGCAAAATAATTTTAAGTACAGTTGCACATTGGTACCTGGAGACTTCTTATTCTTGAGCTTGATTTGCTGGATTGAAACTTTAGAGAAAAATAAAAAATTGAATATTGAACAAACAGGAAGAAACACCGCAGCATTCCCCATCAACAAGATTGATGTTCACAAATACATAAAACCAAGCAATGGAACAGTAAAACAGGAAAAAACATAAACTTGTAGCGAATACGCAAATAAACACTTGAATTGCGTAACGTCCGAGACTTTCAGGTCTTTTAGCGTCCACAATGAGCTACAGAACAAATATCTTCAGATACCAACAGACAATTGTGATTGCAGCTCCCAAATAGAAACATTAAAATTAGATAAAATTAGTTAGCATACTGAAAAACAATCATTAAAAAAACAACCATAAATAAAAGTGACGGACGAAGGCAATTATGTCACAAACAATTCAACGAAAGTTAGAAATTTGATCAGAAAGTAAAAGAAAAACAAATCTGAATAACCAGAATAATAAACGACAAACCAAGTTAAAATATTCAAATCAACAACAGCTAAATACCCGGGCCAGTCCCAAAAAGACATCAACATTTCTTTCCCTACAATCTATTCTGGGTTTACCATTGGAGATAAAATTAATAAAATAGATGAGTTCAAAACAAATCAGGTGTCTAGTAGTTGTACCACGGTTGACGACGAACCCATCTCAATCGGATTCCGGCATCAGTTCGGATTTTAATACTTGCTGCTTCAGCGGCTCTCACGGTTTCCTTGACTGACTGCATAAGGTTCTGTGCATTACCAACCAGCATATCTGTTGCTTCTTGGTCTTCCTCCGTACCTAAAAAATAAATTTATTGATTTATTTATTCATTTATTTATTGGTTTATTAAATTAGTTGATGGGAGCAAGCGCTTATACATAAAAAAAAAAAACAAAAAACAAAAAAAAAAACAACATAAAAATACACAAAAAATAAACAAAACAAAAGATAAATTAATATCATAAACAATTCATATTCATCAACAACAGAGACAGCGCACTACCTATCTTGCCCAAGTTTAAATCGGGTGGCGCCTTTTTTTTTTTTTTTGGTTGCAACGAAACAACGTCCAACAGCTCCTATGCTGACTGTTGAGCAAAGATGTTGATGTCAGTTGCCAATCAGAAGCGAATTTTATTAGCAGTGTCGGGTGAAGATTTTCACCCAAACCAACGGTTCTGCATTGTATTATTGTACCCGAACCGTTGGTTCGGCAACGATAGATGACACTGATGCTGTATCCAAACCTCCAAATTTGTACCCGTTCCGCGAGGTGGGGGCGAAAAGAGTAACTCAACGGTGAGAGAGAACAATAAAAAACGCTCTTGGTTGGCTATAAGTGGTTTTGTTGACTTTGGCGTTTGGTGTCCCCCGAAAAGATCCGAACCTCGAATCTTCGAACTTGATAATAAAATATGCTTTAGAATGAAGCATCATTGTTTTTGTTGTTGGTCAACAACCAACATAGGAGCCGTTGGATGTTACTCCCCATGTTATTTTGTTAAGTCTCCAAAAAAAGAGCCGTCCGCCGCTTAATCAGTTTGCGCAGGGTCTCTGTTGTATCTGATCGTTTTCACCAATAAAAAATTAGACTGTAAAGAAAGGAAGGGATATTATGAGAATCGTTTCAAAAGTAAGCTTCTGTAATTTAAAACTTGAGGAATCTGAACACTCATAAGCTAGAAAAGTTAAGAAAACCATTAAGAAACCATTCTAGGAATTCACCAGCTCAAAGCTTGAGCTACATCAAATATGAACATTGGTTCAAAAGCAGTGGCGTTGCGTGCCATCTGGCAACAATGCAACTGCTCCATTTAAACTCATTAAATATATATCGAATTGTCCTTGTGCACTGTGCACCCCCTGAATTCGATATTGTACATGAGTTTAAATGAATATAATACATTGTTGCCAAATTTCACGCGACGCCACGGTTCAAAAGTATAATGAACCCCTGGTATTTTTTCAATTTGGTAACTATTTGAGCAGTGAATTCAAGCTTTCCATTTTGTCGTCCATCTGACATGTAGGCGTAAGTCGATTTTTGCAACTTTTCAGGAGAGCACAAAAAAAAAATTTGACTGACTCCTTGGCTTTAAAGACATACGCCAATAAGTTTTTCATTATAACATGCAAACTGTTGAGAATTTTGAATTTTTGACATCGCAGATTGAAAGACCGTAATTTTTTACTTAGGAACCGATAAAAAGTCAAACTATCAAATTTCTGACTAACGCCTTATACGTCATAAGGACGATGTTTTTGGCTGATTTTAGCCTCAAAACAAACAAATATGTCGAAGGGGTTCTTGCAAGCTTTACCTACAGAAAAGCGGCCCATCAAATCTGGAGTAAAAACCAGTAAAAAAATAAAAACAACGGTAACACTAGAATCCACTTCTTTATTTAAAAAAACTGTAGGGAATCCCCCTTAACACTTTCTCACATCAAACTTAATCTGGGAGACACCCCTTTATATTCTGGGGGAGACCCCCGGCCCCCCTTATGGGATTAATTTTACAGTAGGCTGGTTGCAGAATGTTTTGCAATTTTTCATCAAAATTCTAGCAGTTCTCAATAAAATACTCCAATTTTCCCCTTTGTTCAACCATTTTACCCGTTTTTTCATTGATTTTAATGGAAACCTTTTACCCTTCGTAACTTGATTACAATTTAAAATTTCAAAAAACCCAAAAAGCCCCTCTAGGGAATTTCGAAAGCAACTTCTCCGCAAAATTTGGATGCATATGGACCGTTGGTTCAAAAGTTACGCTGGGATACAGATAGACAGACAGGCATCTGCACCATCGCAATACTTTCTCAATTTCTAACTTCGTTAGTTGTGAGAAAGTAAATAAAAAAGCAATTAAACGCCCAAATGAATAATAAACGGCAAAGAACGATACTGATTAACGATGAATGTAAATACACGTTTTAAAGAGTCAAAACTGTGTATTGAAAAATATCATAGGTCATCATAGTTTCATTTCTCTCGAAGCTTGAAATTTCTACCAAAAAAATATGAAAATGTGCATTTTTTTCCAAATTAACACAACAGTTTGCAAAATTCAAGGGCGTAGTTAAAGCACTTGAATTATCTGCCAAAAATTGATTTGAAATGTAAGCTTTTTGTAACAAAACGGCACCCTTTGATGCTAAAGTCGTATTAAATTTCAAAAATTTTGTGAAAGAAAAAAGACAACCTATGGATAGGCTACAGAGGAATGAAGTCAGAAGAAAAAGAAAGGACAAATTCATACACAAAAAAGTCAAAAAGGAGGAAAAAAGTGCAAACAAGCTACTAAAATAAGAATTGTCGAGGTGATGTGCTGAGAACATTTAGACACAGAAAAACATCTGAAGCAGAGACTTACTGGCACCAATCATCATGTCTGCCATTTTAGGACACGGAAAGAAAAGAAACATAGAATTATTCAGAACAAAGACAATTAGGAAACAATAAAATGCATCAATTCTTTACCAGAGAAGACAAAGATTAACCGTGCGAAATGGAAAGACAACCGACAGCACAAAAGACGAGACAAAAGCAAGACAAATAAACAGAAAATGACTGGGATACTGAATACACACAATTGAATTGAGATAGAGAGTTAAACGGAGGAGTCTTTCAGGAATCCTATTGGAAAATTAGCAACTTTGAGTGTAATTTTCTCAAGATCAATGTTAAAAAGATACATCACTTCTGCACCCAGTACTTTATTTAATGACAAACTGACATACAGGGCTATTCAAAAGTAATGCCCCCCCCCCCTTAACTATTTTTCTAACAGAGATAATAGGATGCGGTTTAGACTATTCTTATTGATACCGGAGGCGTTATCTGAGCGGGCTATTTTTGATGACCCCCCAGCCCGGGAGGTAACTTCATTTTCTCTTATGGCACCCCCTATCTTGTGATACAGCGTTTGAAAGGACATTAAATTCTAAGACTTTTGGCGCACACTGCCACTCGATATCGATTTGTGTTTTCAATATATCGAAGGTCAAAGTTTGATACATCAAAAACGAAAATTGATATCGAGCTGCGGTTTGCGCCAAAAGTCTTAGAATTTAATGTCCTTTCAAACAATGTATCGCAAGATAAGGGGTGCCATAAGAGAAAATTAAGTTGACCCCATCCACACGGGTGGGTGGTCATCGAAAGTAGTCCCCTCCAATAGCGCTTTAGGTATCAATAAGAGAGAGCCAAACCACATCCTTTTATCTCAATTAGAAAAAAAGTTAAGGGGGGGGGGGCTGGGCGTTACTTTTGAATCACCCTGTAAAAATACAACAAAAAGAAGTAAGCTTTAAACACTTTTTGAATACTTCTCACTGCTTTTTTGAAAATCTAATCAGTTCAAGGACTTGCAAAACAAAACATAAAATCAAAGACTTATTTAACATACATACGATACACATATTCTATATATACAATAAAAGCGACACAGAATGACACAAGACAAACAAAAGATGTAGAAAGAAATATGTACTGAATAGAAACGCAAAAAGCCGCAAACCTAAACTGTTATCATGTTGTTGTGTCTACTTTAAAGCAACCAACAAGGTTTGGAAAAAGAAATGAAGGCATGGGCCAAAAGGCTGCAATTACACTGATTTGTTCAGACTCTTCTTTCTTTTCTCTTCTCCTCTTTTAGTTTTAATCACACTATCTTTATTTTAATCACTCTATCTTTTGACTCTTATCTCAAATGAAGATCTTTGCTTGGTCCATATCTCAATTTTATATCTTTGCTTGATTCAAATCTCAATTTGAGATCTTTGCTTGATTTGTATCTCATTGACTCTTCACTTTTTTCTTGCTATGGTTTTATTCACAATTCCTTTCTTTCCTGATTTTTCCCCCCAAATTTTTCTCTTTTTGTTTCATTAACAAACAAATTAGAAGAAACTTTTCCAATTCAACTGCAATAATTGGCAAGAAATGGAAAAAAGATTATTTTGCGAACGATTCGTTTCCGTTGTCAACATTCATATTTTGTTAGATTGTGGACTGCTTGTTGAATAAAAAGAACTTGGTTTGAAGTGTTGTAACAAGGTAGAATATACGTAGGTTGGTGGCACCAAATATTACACCATTTCCTTCTTCATTGATAACAGTCGCCAACAATCGCCAACATGGTCCAAAATTAATCAGCGAGGTGATCCAAACCTCTCATGAACAGTTTACCCTTTTTCTTGTAACTTTTGTGGTTTTTTTGGTGTATATGTTGGTATAAGTTTGATTGAAGTCATGCGAGTGTCATTTACAAATTTAACTTTAGACATCTTTGACATTCCATTTTGTTTACTCTTTTCCCGCGGTCATTTTTAAAACCAACAGGTGAGCTGTTGTAGAACTACTAAAGACCTCTAATCGGCTACTGAAATAAGGGTAGAGTTAACGCTTTTAGGATAGTTGTCGTAAAGGAAAACAAATTGTTGACGATAGTTGGTGAAATAAAATCTGTTTCTCAAAGATAAAGAGTGCGATGAAAGCAAAGCATAGATTTACAGCACTAATTGCCTCACGCAAGAATTTGGGCAACATTAGGAACCCAACGCATTCAAACACTGACTAATGAATTTGCACCGGAGCATTTCAGATCCCTTAAAAACTTGTCACTGCCCATTTAATGACAGGATTTAGACGAGTTCTACAAAGAATAAGGAGAATTTGAATAAAAACAACTATGTAATCACTAATCACACTTTGTCACGCTCATTTTTAAGTTATTATTCTGTTCTATCAGGAGCGCTGATTTAATTTTAATTCAATTCAATTCAACTCAACTGCGTATTATTTACAGTGAATATTCTATTATTTTTTCTTTAATTTAATTTTTATATTTTCTCTCACTCTGTCAATTTTTAATCTTTGAAACCTTCTGTGCCTTAAAATGATATGAACTGCCACTCAAAAAATTCTACGATTTTCAGGTTATTTTCTTCCCATTTTTTATCTTTTTTCTTTTTCTTTTTTTTCTTTGAGTATGGTTAGATTATTTAGTGAAAGTGATCATTCTGTAAGCAACGAGTGAGTACATCTATTATCTAACAGTGATAAAATTCTGGAATTCACAGCAAAAATACTTTCAATGAGGACAAAAAGACAAAACTTGCATATTCCCAAACAAAAGTTAAAAACTTCATGCAAGAATTCCATTCATGGTCGGACAAATAATTTTTTTTTTATTATTACCGCCTTGCAACTCGGCCATTTCCTTCCGCGGCAGAATTTCTGTGCGAGAAATAAATAAGCCATTATTACAGCACTACATTACAATGCTTTTAAGCAGAAATAATTTTATCGCCAGATTTCTAAGAGCTAAGATTTGCCTTGAATTTCGAAAATTTTGTTTGAACCCCCCAAATACTCCCCTAGGGTCCGTCAGGAGCTTTTAAAAATATCAAAAATGAAAAATTTGGGGTCAATTCCATATCAGACTTTGATCTTTCATATCATTTAGTACCGGAGTTTTCAAGAAAAATACCCTATCCGTGTGGTTTGGTACACCCTGTACAATATTCCCATCAAGGGGCTCTAAGCGACCACTGCCAAAGCTATGGGTGTGAGAGTAAGGCTGATCTGCAACGGCTCTACCACCCCAATACCCGCACTGGCCACTCGCCTGCAAGGTGTGAAGAGTATGAAGCGTGGCCGAACCGGAACCTTAAAGAAGAAACTTAGCTCACAAAAATCTTGCGACAATCTTTAATTCGTCGATAGTACCTTGTTTGTTTGTTTATAGACAAACAATTGAAAATAAGAGAAAGATGAAAGAAGACAGATAAGGGGACAAGATAAGATTGCAACAAAACACTGGAAATGGGTGAAAAAATTGGTCCGGATAAATATTTGTGGTAGAATATGAATATTTTTTAAAGAGTAATTATTTACTTTTAACTCGCTTCTATCACCTAAATGACTAATAGCAATTAAAGCGATTTGATTAAAGATTATAGAAAATGCAAAGACATTGAGAAGGAGCAGACAGAGTACTCGCTCTTCAAAAATGACCAAACTTTCTAACTGGCTGGAGGAAAAATACGACCACTATCTAATTTAGTTGGAAAGGTAAGTCCAATGGTAATAATTATAATATCAAATTAATATAGATCTGTAGCAAATTTTCCTTAAAAACGAATTAAATCAGAGACGTGTCGTCAACCGCGCGACTGGAAGCTATCTTTTGTTTTGGTGGTCAGAAGCTTTTGCTCATCTGTCGCAAAACAAAGAGTAGCTGACAAACCACTGAATGAAGCATGAGATCTTACAGAAAACGAATACTAAAGAAAAAATGAGCACATAGAAAAATTCTGAAATCTTCTCTCTAATTTAGAAAAAGCTTGTGAAAAGTGGAGTTATAATAAAGGCTGATAACAATTACTAAGCTTTCAAGATGGTTGATGGAACATTTAAATCCTGTTATGTACAGATTGGATCATTTTGTGCTGTACATATAGTCATAACTTACTATCAAGTTACCTAGTAAACATAATAAAAAAGTGGAGTTATCAATTTGAACTAAGCCTAAATAAGAGAACGGACTTTAAGAAGCTGATACATCATAAAAGGCATGATGATATCTTATTTATGTCTATATGAGTACAGATGCAACTTCATTTACATTAATCATCAGGACAAATCGATAATGTTAAAGTTTGATATTTTTTTTTCTATAAATAGGCCATAAAGTCTGACCATTTAATGAGATGGCAAGTAGAGAGAATTTTTTTTTTTTATTTCGAGTTTCAGCAAACCCAAAAAAATATCCACCCCCGATGAGAACTGACAAGTTGAAAGATAACATTAAAGAAATACACAAGCAATAATTTACCTTGAGCTCCCAACATGGTTGCTTTCACGGTGGACAAAATCTTCAATTGCGTTCCGATTGTTGGAATACGTTCACAGACTTGCAACAGACTCTGTAAAATATGACAGCAAAAATAAAATGCCAGAACTAATTTCAATTGAAAAAAGATTTTGAGATGGTCTTAAGATTCATCTCAGAAAAAAAAGTGGTTCTTAACCCTTTGCGGTCTCATTTTTTTTTTTCCAAGGACTCTTGTCAGGTCATAAATAAAAACAAAAAAGTGAGGTTATTGTTTATTATCACGCCGCTAGCGCTGTGGGCAACCTTCAGACTATGTGAGAATAAAACTGCAAGAAGTTCCCGAGAACACCCATAGAGCACAGCACGCGCTGGAGTTGTCGGGGCTGGCCTGACACGAGACTCAGCAGACCGAAACTTTTATGTCATGTCAGGTCAGTCCCCACATGCGACCGCAATGGGTTTTTTATGATGTCAGGCCTGAACCGACACACGACTGCAAAGGGTTAATTCATCAGTAAAAACAAATAACACGGGCAAATTCTGAAAATCAAAAACAAAAACTAGCATCACAGAATGATACAATCACAATGGAAACTCCCATAAGAGCCAATGGAGACATTTTTTTCGTCTCTTTCGATGACTTTCCAAGAAAGCAGACATAACTCTGTAACTTATCTTTCGCGTTGCTTTGAATGGGGATAGTTTTCAATATCTCAAGATGGTGGACAAGAAAATAATGCTTAAAAATGCTAAATAATGCTTATTCTGAAAGTTATTCTGATTGTTGTATTCTGTATTCATGTTACAACCTAAATCACGGACCTGTACCAATTAGAAAAAAGCGAAATGAATGTTTCTTACAAAAATTTTATAAACGGAGCAAGCATTAACGCCTTTCTGGTGGTTGCTTCTTGATTTTAATCAACAGAATATTTCGCGCACTTTGTCAGGCAGTGGAGTTCAAAAGCCAGTTTTAGAGTTGCCGCTCTTAAGAGGTTTCTAAATTCCCTGTGTTTTTCCTATATTTTCTCTGTATTTGCAACAAATTGAGCACAGAAGCACAATTTAAAAAAACTAACGTAAGCCGTCCAATTCGTAATTGGTGATTTCACAAAATCGGGAATTTGGTCAGGGGCTTTGAGCCATTATGTGAAGAATAAAAGGTTTAATAGCAGTGGTTTTTCATCAAAACTTGATTTCTGAAGGAGGGAAAAAAATTATCATTACCATGGAATATATCACACTTCAGGCAGAATTTGTACACTTTGTTACTGTTTGGCGATGCTAACAAAGTGTACGAATTCTGCCTAAAAAGTGTAATATATTGTGGATAATGATAATTTGTTTTCCGGTTATTTTTTTCCCTCCTTCAAACAGTAAGTTTTGATGAAAAACCACTGTTGTTTAACTTTTTATTCTTCACATAATGGTTCAAAGCCCCTGACCGACCTTGCAACATGCAATTCTCGTTATTGTGAAATCACCCTTAAGTGGCTTCAAAGTGAATTGCGCGATTACTAGCAACCCGCAACCAGCTACATCATTTCACACATTTGGCTTAACATTGGAATCTTAAATGCACTCACCGTTCTCATTCTCTTGTCGGTACATTCTCTAGCGAGTTCTTTGGCGAGCCTCGTGACTTCTTCAGAAGCTTCAGCAATAGCTTTGGCACAAGCGATGAGATCTCTTTTGGTCCCTCCTTCGCCACGCACTAATTGTGAGAGACGTCCCATCAACAGAGCCATCTTCTTTGCAGCGGCAATGATATCGTTATCTTTGCTCGACCACTGACGAACTTCTTGATGCAATCCGTGAGCAGCAACCTAATAAAAAAAAAAAAAAAACAAAATATCAATGCTGAGTGCTTTGGCCAATATTCCCACATTACTTTTTTATCCTGAAAACAAATCAATAGAGTTGAACTGGATTGACTTTTTGTACCCAGAAAAACCAGATCCGAATAGTGCAATTGGTATCCCGTGCTGGAGCCAGATAGTTTAACTTGCTATCCGGCCGGCTACAGATAATACCGGATCGGTATAGAGGTTTTTTGAACACCAGTTTTCTATCGAGCGGAAGGGATCAGTATCCTCCCCTTCACAATACTATCAAATAGTGGAAATTGCCAAAGATACCCCTCAGGTGCCTGATGATAGATGAGGACTAGGCCTCTTATCAGCGTTTTATTGCTTTATCGCTGTGGTGTCGCATGTTGCCTTGCCACCGTGTTGCTGAGGAAAGCATCTTTCTCGACTTCCCTCACTCCTCAATCAGTGGTGAGGAGAGAGAAAAGAGGGGGGAGTAGTACAAACAACTAGTATTGCTGTTCTTGGGTTCAGAACCAGCAATGCTAATGTTAAACTACGCCAATTAGGAGCTCTGAAACAACAATACACTATCTGGTCTATCCGGCTGGATACAGATTGTAGCAAAACAGTATCTGGTAATATCTGGTAACCGGATGATCCGGCCGAATAATCCGGCAAACCGAATAGTAACCGGATATCCAGCCCAACTCTACAAATCAAAAGCATCAGTAAGGCTTTCATAAGCTTGCATCTCTCGGGCGGCGCAGTGACTTGCGTCTTCCTTTTGAGAACTAAATAGTTACCTACATTAATCAGAATGGGGCTCTTGCAAACTTTTGCTATAAGCAAATAAATAGTCCCATCTTTTGTAAAGACCAGCAAAAATCACGAAAATCACTCTAAGAAAGTCTAAAATTCAGTAATAAACTTGACTTAACTGCTGTAACGGCAAGATGGTAATGGCGGTTCGACGCAGGTATCATGGGAGATTCCTGTCTAGTATTTCACTTTCTCTACGGAAACACAGAGATATGTCTCAATTTAGATAGGAATCTCCCATGATACCTGCGTCTCTCCGCCATTAAGCCCAATTCTGAGAGTAAATTTTGTGATTTTTTAGGGTACTCATTGTCACTTTTACAGGTTTTTATACAAGAATCAACTCTTCAATTACCTATAGCAAAAGTTTGCAAGAGCCTCATTGATGACAAAATTTTAAGGGAAAATTCAAGCCAAAGTAAAAATAGTACAATAATTACTACAAATAAAAATTAAGATTAAAATTAAATGCTTTTGTTCTTATTCTTTTCTCCAATGGCAACAAAAAAAACTACCAAGCTTTCTGGGACACAAGAAATGCAGCTTTGGATGTAACTGCACGAATAAGTACACTTTTTAGCTAGACTGTAGTGATTTCGGTTGTTTCTATATTATGGTGTGCTACGACTTTCAAAAGAAAGTACCCAGTACCCTGATTGAAATTCTTATTAAATAGTTCTGTTGGTTTCATTAGACTTTTTGATTTTTCATGACTTACTTTAAAGCATCATTCTGTTTAGATCTGAAACACTTGAAAACCGCAAAATTGTTTAAAAGTTGCCGAAATTTAAAATGGTAAAAATTTCGACCTGGGTACTTTCTTTTGAAAGGCATAGTACAAAGTTTTTAACCTGGTAGGACCATAGCCCTAATTTAGAGGCTGGTCATTTTACTAGATTTGTAAACATTGTATATTTCTGAAAATGAAGCTGTATGAGAAAAAAAAAAACAACAAGACTGTTAGAACACATGCCTGACCCGTGTGGTTGGGTGTTTTTCAAGATTATCATCATTATCTAGTTTTTCTTTCATCGTGACTTTTATACACATGATTTTACATGACTTGCCCCCGTCAAGACTTCAGTTTACCAACAGAAGTGAACAAAATAAAAAATTAATCAAATATAATTACCATAATAGGTTGATTGGGTTGTGGGGCATGCATGAACATGTCGTCTTCATCGTCAGTCTCCGCTGGTGGAGGTGGACGAGGGGGAGGAATTTCATTGCCTGGAAGAGGTGGACGAGGTGGTGCCACTTCTAGAATGAAAGAAGCAACAATATGTTTTGATTGGTGATGGATACATTACATGACTCACAACTAAAAGAAAAAACTAGAAATCAGCACGTGCAGAAAGTTCTTCCGCACTGTTATTTCATTTGCTTTAATTTGAGATGAATTGTACTGGCATATTTTTTTAGAGGCGGAGCATTTTACATACATGATGCTGCTCCACTGCAAGCTCCGATAAAGTAGAAAACCAATGTACCAGAGCTACAGTAACACATCGAAGCTTCCAAGCTGTATCGGTGCAGCTCTTTACAGCAGTGGTGACTCGTGCAATATGGCAAAAACGGATTCTCTCCATCATTTAAGCCCGCGTAAAATAATTTATCTTCAGAAGATTCACACAGAGACAATGTATAATAGAGACCACGTATGTTTGCACGAGGTGGTAACTTTTATTTTCAGGGTCTCAAAAGAACACCGTAAACATGGTCCATACGTTGACTAATAAGCAAAGTTATTGAGGTTTTTTGCCTAGTGAGACCGAAGCACCAAAATTGCACCAAAGTCAGCCAACGCACGCGGCTATGTGTGGTCTCTATTATATATTGTATCTGGATTCACTGAATCCTGAGAAATCGATTCATTTGCCTAGGTTCAAATGGCATTCAGAACATGGTTGCCAAATAGCACGAGCCACCACTGCTATAAGCTTTGTTTCATTGCACCAATACAAATTCTGATGAGTAAAAAAACGCACTTGAGGTGATAAAACTGATGACCAATTTTGTTTTCTCCATTTTTGAAACACCGAAACTTTCGTTTTTTTTTTGCTTTTCTGAACGTGCTTCTTTGAACTAATTTAGGTTCAGTGAAGTTAGGGAGTGTCAGAATCTGGTGTTCACTAATCAGGGTGCAGCAAATCTCATATCACATAGGTGATCCTGCGTCAACGTTGAGATATTCCGGTGTTGACACTGAGTTCAATAGAAGTTGAAAGCAGCCCTGAACAGCTGAAAAAGTACAGTTTCTTACAAGTTATGCATTCAAAACGGAGACTTTAATGGAATTCTAAACAGAGAATTTAATGAGCATAGAGTCTTATTGATGATAAAAAAACGGCAAATACAAGGGTCGTTTGAAAAGCAACTTTCCTTGTTTTTTTCACTGCTCCTAATAAAATCGATCCAAAAACATGAATTCTCTTGTCATACTTAAATTTTATTTTACCAGTGCGTAAAAATTCAAAAAAGTGACGACAGAAGTGCCCCTCTCACATAGAGCAAATTTGAGATTCTTTGAACTGCAATATTCTTTCAATTTTAAGGATATTTTGAGTATTTGGTATAAGGCATGAAATAGACCATTTTAAGCAAAGATATTGAGAATCAGCGAAACACAAAAAAAAAAAAAAAATCAACAAAAAGCTGAATTAAAAACAGAGACAATATATAATAGAGACCACGCACTATCTATCTTGCCCGTGTTTGCGCGCGGTGGCAACTTTTTGTTTTTTGGGTCTCAACAGAATACTACAAACATGGACCATACGTTGACTGATGACAAAAGTTGTTGAGGTTTTTGCCTATTGAGACCGAAGCACCAAAATTGCATCAGTCAACAGATGGTCCATGCTGGGTGGTGCTCCTTCATGCTCACTATTGCTCACTATGTTAATTCCTATTGAGCTCCGAAAAGAAAGTCAGCCACCGCGCGCACGGCTAGTGAGTAGTCTATATTATATTTTGTCTCTGATAAAAAATAACAAAATAAAACTACTGATGGATAAGTTGAAATAAGAGTAAAATAGAGGAGTATACCTTTCTCTATGTACAAGTTAGGAGCAAAAACGTTAGGTGCTCGCTGAGGGAACTGTTGGACATCTGTAAATTAAATACAATACATTGCAATGGGTTAGTCAACTAGAAACTACACTAACCAGCACCGAGGATCAATCAAACTTCAAATAAAGAAGCTATTTCAAACAATACTTAGCATATTTATATAGCATTGAAATATTTATACTACGGATACAGTAATAATGTCAGGGCAGTTCATCCCCGACTCGGCATCAAGGATTTTCACCATCTCTCTCATTATCTCTATGTATACATCATTGATCATCAAAGGTATCGGCGTAAGTCGATTTTTGAAACTTTTCAGGAGAGCAAAAACAAAATTGACTGATTCCTTGACTTTAATGACTAACACCTATACGTTTTCCGTTATAACTTGAAAACCAGGTACATATTGAGAATTTCTAAATTCAGCATTTTTCACATCACAGATTGAAAGAGCATCAATTTTTTCTTAGGAATTGATGAAAAAGTCAATTTTTCAATAGTTCGACTTACGCAGCTATAAGTCAGATGGACAACTGACAAGGGTTAGAAAAGGATAAAAAGTGGATATTTTATTTCCTGAATCTATCCTTGTCAAATAGGCATAATTCATTGGAAGATAAAGAGAGACAGCAAATCTCTCGGTGCACCACTGCTCAGCATCTTAAAGTTAATAAGTGATTAAGCAATACTATTCTAAAATATATATTTTTCTGGACGAAATGTACAAGATTATTATAAGACAGTAAGAACACCACTTCAGGCCAAATTTCACAGCAGCGTAGAAACTGTCTTAAATTTAATAAGTGATTAAGTAATATGTACTACTCTAAAATATATATTTTTCTGGACAAAATGTACAAGACTTTGGTAAGACAATAAGAACATCACTTCAGGCCAAATTTCACAGCAGCGTAGAAACTGTCTTAAAGTTAATAAGTGATTCAGCAATACTACTCTAACATATATATTTTTCTGGACGAAATGTACAAGATTTTGATAAGACAATGAGAACACCACTTCAGGCCAAATTCCACAGCAGCGTAGAAACTGTCTTAAAGTTAATAAGTGATTGAGCAATACTACTCTAAAATACACATTTTTCTGGACGAAATGTACAAGATTTTGATAAGACAATGAGAACACCACTTCAGGCCAAATTTCACTGCAGCATAAAAACTGCAATAAAAAATCAGTGTGATGGGTCTGTGGCGCACTTTTGCTATAAAATCAGAGATAATTGATTTAACAGTAAAGTGCTACATGAAAACTGATAGAAACGACAAAAGCTCATAAAACTTGCTCTCTAGCAGAGAAAAAGTAACAGTAAGTTGAGCACCACTTTGAAACAAATTTGAAAATTCCAGTAATGGCCCTGAACTGCCAATTGCACAATAGTATAAGAACGCGCCGGTGTGGCCAATTGTAAATTAATTCACAATCCCGTTTTCAAAAAGTGTTATGAAAAATACCGTAACTTTCTTTCATCCAGCACATTAAGAAAATTTAATAGAAAAAAGGTACACCACAGACCCAGTAAACTTTGAGTCAGTATTTTTATCGAGAACTTTGGAGGTCAAGATAAAATTTCTTGGTCAAAACTGAGCTAAACCTAGAGCTCCTAAGGTTTTGACAGTTTTTTAGGTTACTTCAAATAGTATCAAGAGTTACAGACTAAAATCAATAAAAATTAGTCAAAATGAATGATTGTAGGCGTAAAATCTACAAATGATCTTGAAAATATCAAAAGAGTGGCCTGAGAAAGAGTTTAAAAGGTCTTGAACCTTAAAAGGCAAAAACTTCATGTTGCTGATTAAATTTTTTCAAAAGGACCCCGCACTTTTCTAATGGGGAGGTGGTAATAGTCATACCTCTTTGATAAACCAAGTTGGTCTTTCACTCAGCACCACGCCTTATCAATTTGAAAATATTTCAGGTGATTCTTCAGCGTTTAGTGCCGATTTCTGCCACCAGAGCACTACCGTTCGATTAATGTCTACAGTGACTGGATAAACTACAGTGCAGCCATTTCGGTCGTCTTTCTGATTGGTCGGATTCCTTAGATCGCAAATTTGAGCATTTAGAAGTATTTTAACAGTTATATAGGGTTCTCGTAGGCAAGTTAGACAAGACTGAAGTTCTTCTATCAAATTTGAAACATATTGGTTCGCAAAATCAAGAGAAATCAACGATTCCCCGTAACTTACCCCCCGCGGATGCGCACCCAATTTAACACGGGCGCCATAGGGAGGAAGTGTGTTCCTGAGTTACTCGTAAAAAATATTGCAACCCCCCGCCCTAAAAATGGTGTATACATAGCATTAATGACTTTTTTCAGACAGGGGGTAGAGAAAATTTCATTCCGAAACCCAGAAACAATCATACTTCCCATGCTGCCCATGCTAAAGTGGGTGCACTATTGAGGGGTGGAGGGCAAAAGTGCCGCACTGTGGTTTATTCAGTCACTGTATTAATGTCAAATTACAGGCCGAAAGTAATTTATATATAAGAATTCGGATTGTCAGTTAATCTTGAGAAGAACGTTCTTTCAAAATATCTTGTCAATAACTTTGAAAATAAGGCTGAAAGTACTAAATGGAATATCGCAAATTGTATCGAAATGCAATATTTCATTTTTTGGTACTTTCAGCCTTATTTTTGAAGTTATTGACAAGATATTATGCAGAGACATTCTTCAGATGATTATCTAATAACTGACGCTCCGATTTCTTAAATATAAATTGTTTTCGGCCAGTAATTTGACATTAATCGAACGATAGCGCTCTGGTAGCAGAAAACAGCACTAAATACTGAAAAATCACCTTAGTGATAAAAGTAAAAGGTGAAGTCAAGCAATCAATGTTACCTTGATAATACGGAGGTTCCGATATATAATTGTTAATTAAGCCAGCGTCATCTAAAATCAAATTTGATGTTATGATCAAACGTGTTAGTCAAAAATACAAATTTAGAAAATCAAAATCAAAACTAAAATTGGAAGAGTTAATGAAATGAGTAAATAGAAATTAAAAACAAAACCAAGGTTAATGTTATCGTTTGGTGTCACAGTCTCTTTAATTAACTTTCACTATCCATTTTTCAAAACATCAAACCTACAATGTTTTTTGAGAGACCTAAAAATGTATCATTATTATGGTCTCGCAGAATTCTGTCCTCCAATTTGTTGACCATCTCTCTGTAATCTATCTCTCTGTTTAAGCTATTGCTTTTTAATTATCTTGACAAATAGCATGACTCTTTGGGCATTTATGTATTTGTAAATAAAATAAAAAAAAATAAGAATGAAATAAAGTAGGTAATAAATTAAAAATGAGAGTGAAGTTTCATTGAACGTCTTTAAATTCCATCAATGCCCAGTGATATTTACTTTCTTGATAAGCGGTTTTTGCTGCGGTGCCATTTGTCTGGCAAGGTCCACAGTAACTACTGACTGACTGATAACGCGAACTAAATTTTTTTCATTTAAAATTTATCATCAACTAACTGAATGATATAGCAAACTAATATTTTTTGGTTTACAAACTATCATGAGCTAACTGACTAATGATTTTTTGCAAACTGCAATATTTTAGCTTATTATCGACAACTAACGGACTAATAAAGCAAACTGCAATTTTTTAGTTTAAAATGTATCATCAGCTAACTGACTGATAAAGCAAACTGCAATTTTTTAGTTTATTAATTTATTATCAATAACTAATGGACTAATAAAGCAAATTGCAATTTTTTAGTTCTAAATCTATCATCAACTAACTGACTGAGAAAGCAAACTGCAATTTTTTAAAGTGCAAATTTTAGACGTTGAGCCTGGTGATAAAGCAAAAAGAGAAAGAATCAAGCAAGTGAAACAAGAAGATTGTAGAATTCTACCGTTGAGATGGAGACTGTTGATGTCAGGATGTACTTCGACTGCTTTCCTTGCTTCTCCGACAGCTTTGAGTAACTGTTTTAAAACAAACAAAAAAACAAGAGTGCATTGAAAAGGTAGCTAGAAAAAAGGCCCATAGACAAATGACATAGCTTTCAGTCCTACGTCCAAATTCACTATTTGCATAGGAGTGGCCCCTCACATCTTTCGCCTAAACTAATTAATATCTTGCCATCCCTTCCCATTTTCAGGCTAAATTTATTTTAAAGCCACACCAACTTGGAAACAAGTGTAAAAGTACCTAAACATTATGTAACAGTAAAATTGGATTGACCCGTAGTTTGGTCAAAATTGAGTTTTTATAAGTACTTCGACTTTCAAAATAAAGTATCCTGGAGGAAATTCTAGTTGTTAAATTCTTCGGTAGTTTTTAATATAATTTACGATTTTTCAAGACATACTCTAAAAAAGGCATTCTGCTTAGTCCTTGAACACTTGAAAGTCACAAAATTGCCCGAAACTTATTGATATTTGAAGGAGTAAAAATTTCGACCAGGGTACTTTCTTTTGAAAGTCATAATACATGATTCAAAGTTTTTTTTACAAAAAATCTACCGGTAAAAACAGAATTAACTCATTATATTTCTAGGCATTTTACAACCCTATGAACTAGAGCTGTGCGAATATGGTTTTTTGAGGTCCGAACGAATTCGAACGAATATTTTCAAAAAAATTCGAATATCGAATATTTTCAACGAAGCTTTTTTCTCACAAATTGCATCCTAGCGCTCCCATAAAATTACTGAATTTTTCCATCAATAAATGCATCCGCTGTAATCATGATTACATTAACCATTCCAAGCTTTTTAGTTTAATTAATTCATTGACGGATTAAGGGGGGGGCGAAGGGGGCGACCGCCGCCCCCGTTCGACCCTAAAAGGGGGACAAGAGGGGGGAGGGTAGGTGAAAGAAGGGGCAAAGTAGAGGGGAAGGAGGAGAGTATAAAGGAAAAGGGGGTAACCGGGGGGGGGGCGAAAATCCCTAGTTCGCCCCCCCCCCCCGTTCGCGAGGGCTGGATCTGCCAAAGATTTAATTTTCACTTGTTTTAGAGGAATTATCATTAGAAATAAATAAAAATAAAATGCGGACATTTTTCCTCTCAGAACATGTAATATACGAATGCACGCACGCATTCTCAAATATTTTCGCTTTTGGTTTTACAGCTTTTTGAGCTGCGTCAGTCTGCCACTCGCTTAAAAACAATAAAATCGCGCACGGTTGCCGCGTTTTTTGAGGAAGTAATCGTAAGAAAGGAAAAACGAAAATAGTTAAATAGCATTTTTAAAATTAGGACGTCAAAGCAAGTTACAAACGATTATGAATTCCCTATTTCCTCTATATTCTCGTCAAACCTTGGTGCATCGCGTATCATTTTAACGAAGGTAGGCGTGACAGAATTTTCAGAGAAAAAAATTGGCAACGCTGCTATTGCTGATAAGAATGAGGACTGGCGCCGCGCCGCGGTCGCTTCACAGTCGCGAGTCTGCAACTCCTCGCAGCGAAGAGTGAGAGCTTCTTGAGGTTCACACCACGGCAAGCTGATTGTGAGCCTGAAGAACTGAAGAACGGAGTGCCGCATGCCGGTGCCGCGCTCATGTGTTCGTTGGCCGTGGCTGCGCTGCTCTGATCTTTACTGCGCCTACCCGTGCCGGTCCCCCTCGCGCTCATCTTACGCTCGCACCGATTTTGCGTTTTTCCCTACGCGATCCCATACCTGCGTTTCTCTTTCGAAAAAAGCGATATTTTGATTTTGAAGCCAACATATTCGATCATCTCGAATATCGCGGTAATATTCGATACCGAATATTGAAAAAAATATTCGAATCGAATATTCAACCTTTTCGAATATTCGCACAGCCCTACTTTGAACCACAGAATACTCTAATCAGAACGGAAACTTCTATGAGAGCCAATGCAAACAAGATTTGGAATTCACCAACGCAAACTGGTGGACGTGCTTTTCGAAGTTATATTTACAATCAGGGTTGACACTCAACCAATCACAACTCGGCTGGTTACCAAAGATTGTCGGAAACGCTCACTTTCCAACATGGCAGACCCGAAGGTACCTGAAGAAAAGAATGTTTACAAATGAATCAGAGTTTCCATTCTAATCAGAATATTCTGTGCTTTGAACAAGAGCTGACTCAAATGAATTGAACTAAAACTTTGATGATTCTCAACTGACCCACAGTTCTGGCACTAAAGTTAATTCAGCAGCTGGGGCAACATGTGAATCCAATTACCTATCTCTATCTATCTAAAAATCCTGGATTTCATCAAATTTTTGAAGAAAGATAATTAATTACAGGTGCAAACAAGGCAAAATGCAGGAATTAAATCTTACGTTGTTGTTTGCTTCTCGCCATCTTGAGGCGGCGGCAGGATCATTGATGTTCATTGCGACTAGTTTTGCGTTCTGCACCATTGGCGTGACAGCTATGACAAGAAAATTAACAAAATCAATTAAACAGAAAGAAAGATTTATGATTTAGAAAGCAGACTGACAGTTGGCTTTAGCCGCAAAATTTCATTAAATTGAGCTATAAAAAGCTCAGGCGAGACTCAAAATCCAATGAGATAATGAGCTTTGAATTTAGAGGCTTGGTTATACAACCTTCATAGCTCTTAATTTACTTTTCTGACTGTATTTTGGGAAATTGGGGTTAAAGCAGACCCCCCAAAAAAGGTCAGGAACTAGAGGTGTTCAAGTATCCAAAAAATACCCAAGTTACCAGTTTCTAGATAGGGGAGACCGGGGCACCATGGGTCCCGGGGCACCATGGGTTTTTGCTGGTTCAGTGACTTTCAATATAGTTAGGTTGGCACTACTGCTGTCAAGTGATCATTATAAGAGGTTATGTTCACCCATCCTGTTTGTTATGATTAAAGTTCATATCAAAGGTGAAAAAACGGGATTGAAAATTTCAGAAGGAAAAAATCTACTTATTTTGATGCGACAATTTTTTTTTTCAAGTGTCGGACTACTCTTCAGGCAACTCCAGTCAAACATTTTTTTCATCCTTACACTCGTAAGGAATTTCCCTCAAAAGAGGGAACAGTTATCTCAATTATTTATAGGTTAGATTTTGCCTTTATCTTGTGAACCCCTATCGGGGCACCATGAGTCCTTTCAATCGGGGGTACCATGGGTCTTCAAATACTCCAATACTTTAATGATAACAAACTTAGTTATCTATTTTCTCTTTCTGTTTGTTTTAGGTATGGTTTGTAACTATAAAAGAAAGTCCCAAAAGGGGCTTTATGACCCTGAATAATTAAAAAAAAAAATATTTTTGACTGATTCTTTAACAATTTTTTTTTGCGAACCAATTTTAGTGCAATTTTGTTCCAAAATTATTTAGCTATTTTTTTTTAATGTTAAATACTAACTTCTTTTTAGAAAATACAACTTTGGTCGTTTTTTTGGTGAAATTCTTGTTGTTTTTTCAATCGATTTCAGTATTCCTTTTCAGGACCCATGGTGCCCCAAGTCTGAACCCATGGTGCCCCGGCCCGGGGCACCATGGGGTTTTTTTTTTTTTTTTTTAATTTTTTTTTTTGAGCAGACATGTTAAAATTTTTCAAAAACCATCATAGATTATGAAAGTATACAGGGTAGTCTCTTTGTAAAAAAAAAATGGTTGATGGCATGCAATGCTTTCTATGCTTTTTTTAGCTTCAAATAAAAAGGGCCCATGGTGCCCCGGTCTCCCCTACTAAAAAAAAATTAAAAAAAATTTAAGTAATTTTTTTTTTTTTTTTTTTTACCCATTAAAAATCAGAGTTCCTGAAATTTGTTCTATTCCATCTGTGCATTTTTCCACAATATGACAATATTTCAGTAAAAAAACGAAGTCAAACACAAACCACGAGAGTGCAATTTGTGCGGACAGCACAACGAAGATAACGACCAGGAGGACATCTTCACCATGGTGACACTTAAAATTGAACAAAGAATGTTTCAAAGAATTTGAGAAACTCAAAGCAAAGAAGAAGATAGCCGGAAGCATGATTTTAACCGTCCCAAAGTTAACTGATTTCTTCCAGCCAAGGCAGCATCAAACTTTGACTAAAAGTAAGATAAAAGCCATTGATCAAAATATTAAACTTTTTTCGTCCCTTTTTCCCTCTTGCTTTTTGAATAATGAATGATAGTAAAGCTACCAGTATTGGTATTTTCAGTTTTTTTTGCCTTTCAGTTCTAGCGATTTTTTTTTGCTGTTTTGCAATATTCCGATTACTCGAACTCGAAACTCGAAAAAATAGGCAAAACTCTACTTGACCCAAAATTTCAAAATTCAAACACCTCTATCAGAAATCTTGGTAATAAGAGGATTACAAAAATTAACATTTGGCTGGAGAAACAGTAAATGGATGATTAGCCGAGTTGAAGAAGAAGGATTAAAATGAACCAGCAGAAGAACTTGCCTGCTTGGATACCATCCGCTGCTCTATTCACAGCTGCGATAAATGCTGGATCTTCAGAGTTATCGGCTTCTTGTTTTGCGACTTGGAGTACACGGTTTGCTAACCTTGCGATGGCTGATGTATGTTCAACAAATTTATTAGGATCGTGTTTGTTGATTGCATCTTCACAAAGAACAGTGTGTTTTCGCATTTGCTCCTCTGAAAAATGAAAAAAAAAAATTGTCATTACAACAGAAATTAGAAAGGTATCATTAAAGGAAAAAAATAAATCATAATTGGAGGAAATGATTTTATGGATCATTTTTCCATTTTTAGAATTTTTACAGTCATTACTGATTTGTTTTTGGTCATTGTTTTCTTGATATTTTTGATTTTTAAATTTTTAAAAGTTGATTTATTTTTTTTTCCCCCAGCTTCACTTTATCTAATCATCTTTATTTTCTTTAATTATTTCTAATTTTTTCTTTTTTAACGATCACCCGTAAGAGTACTGAAAAAGGTAGTAAGTTTTACATTTTCTAGAGATGTATAAATGCAATTTTAATTGAAAAAAAGGGTGCTTGCAACAGGTCCACAGTAAATAATAGATGCAAGAGAAAAATATAAACTTTCATAAATAAAAGTGACAAGAAAAGTGAATGAATTCTAAAATAATAAAAGCAGCCATCTGGACCGCATACTTCAAGGGATGCTTTATTTATTTATTTTCAATTATTTATAATTTTTTATAAATGAAAGCTTCCTCTGGAAGCCAAGGTGCACGTCAAAATGGCATGGTCTGCATTTCTCAAAATCTAGTGCAAATATCCGGAGCAATTTAAGAAGCAGTTTGCAAATGTTATTTTTTTGGACTCGAATTGAATAAGAATAATTTTCGTCATGATTCATAGACCTTTCTGATCTCTCTTTGTTGTTATTTTCTCTATTTTTATGGTGCTTTTCTTTTTATCGATTTTGCCCGTTGTTTTTTTAGTTTACTTTTTTGAGCATGTTTGTCCGTGTTGTAATTTAGTAGTAGCAGTAGCAGTATAGTCCCGCCGTCCAAATAAATAAGTAGTAGTAGTAGTAGTAGTAAAGTTCAGCCGCCCAAACATGTGGTTCGTTATGCTGATATTTCACAGCGAACGACTGGACTGCAGTCCTGCCGTCCAAATAAATAAATGAATTAATTTAAAACAAACATTGAGCCAATTTAGTCATTTCTTAAAAACTGATATTCTTCTTTGATGCTAAAAAAAAAAATCGTTTAAGAGTTACTGATTGTCGATCCAATATTTTTTGGTTGTCTTAGAAAATAGGGGTGTGCGAATCCAGTTTTTTCATTCCGAATCCGAATCTTAAAATCAAATTTTCCCGAATCCGAATCCGTGCCGTAAAAGTTTGAAAAAAATTGTTTTAAAGTGCGGCGCTTTTATTTTCCTTACGATGTAATGAAAAATGAGAAGAAAATATTTATTTTCTAATTTATCTTTACTATTCTATTTTGCTGGTCGCGCGCACTTTTGGTGTTGATCGATTACCGCCCGTTATCCCCGTTTAGGTTCATCGATATTCGGAAGATGCGCCGGCGCCGCATTCGTACCGAATCGTGATGATAGTAGTTTCTGTCGTTTTAGCAGGCGCTAATGAATAGAGGGGAAGAGGAAGAAAAAACATATGGAAGGAAAAGAAAAGTTAGAAAAACGAAAAAATTATAAATGTATATGAAAAAAAAAAAAAAAAAAAAAAAAGATTCGAAAATTTCGAATCCGAAAAAAAATTTCGAATCCCGAATCCGAATCCTGTCGGATTTGGATTCGAAATACGCGGATTTGCACACCCCTAGAAAATAAGTGTGATACAATCTACTATGACTTTTAAAAGAAAGTACCCCAGTCAAAATTTTTATCATTAAAATTTGCTCATTGTTATCAACAGAATTGTCGATTTGTAGAGACCTGAAAAAAGCGTGATTTTGAAAGGGCAATAACTGGCGGTAAATTGGTGTTTTCAAAGGCCCAAAAGCGGTACTATCATTTTACGTTAAAAACCTCTTTTTTATGGTGACAAATTAAATTATGAGGTTATCGGTTCCTAAATCTACCTTTTAAACAACTGAAACAGTTGTTTTAGTGCTTTTTAAGTGAAATAACCTGACTTATAGAGAAGTTACAACAGAAACCTCTGTTTGGTGGCTGACACGCGTAAAGTCGTGCTTCAGGAGTTTATGCCACCAATTTTAAAGCGATTCTTTGTAAGTTTTGCAGCAAAAATTTGACCTGGGAGAGGAAAGACTCTGTGGCAAAACATGATAAAACCGAGTCTTTCCTCTTCCAGGTCAAATTTTTTTGGCAAAACTTACAAAAAATCGTTTTAAAATCTGTGGCATAAACCCCTGAAGAGCAAAGCTGGGCATCTCTATCATAAGCTGATACTTTATTGTTTGGTATGATTTAAAAATTATTAGTGTAAAAAAGCACACATAAACACAACTTTCAACTTCACATATTTTCTTCACGTCCGTTAAAAAAAAAAACACGCGGATTCAAATAAAATCGTTGAAGAAACACGAGTTTCTGAAAATCGAGGTACCGAGCGCATCCTCAGCTGATAATTTTTCATTTCTCTTTGGCGAAACTACGTATGGAATTATT
The DNA here is from genome assembly GCA_011764245.1 of Trialeurodes vaporariorum. NCBI lineage: Eukaryota > Metazoa > Arthropoda > Insecta > Hemiptera > Aleyrodidae > Trialeurodes > Trialeurodes vaporariorum. The sequence goes on from VMOF01000013.1 coordinate 25,227,706, forward strand.
TCCGTAAACCTCGCGCGCGTACGAAGTTTCGCTGGCGCGGTCGGCAAAACTGTTCGCGCGCCAGAGTTGTCGTTGCCTCCGTAAACCTATTGGCGCGCGCGCGCGGAGAACTCCAAGGTCAACATCCAACGTTGCTAAACACATCACATTTTTTTTTATTTTGGTTATTCACGATTTCATAACTCGGCTTTGTTGGTGCCGAAACTCGCGATTTGAACCGTGAAATTCGGAGTTAGAAGTCGTGAAATTCACGCATCAAATCGCGAAATTCGCGTTTTGACCCGAAATTCGCGTTTTGACCCGAAATTCGCGTTTTGACCCGAAATTCGCGTTTTCAGCCAAAAACCCCGAAAATCGCGTTTTGAAATTTTTTAGATTTGGATTCAGCAGGTTGCCAGCATCATGTAGGTACGGGTCTCGCTTTGATAGCACGACTTTTAAAAAAATCCGCGATTTTTTCAGGTCTCTATCGATTTGACATGATGTACTTTAAATGGGACATTCTGCCTAGTCCTAAAACACTTGAAAGCCGGAAATTTTTTTAAGATTGCCAAGAGTTAAAAGAGTCAAAATTTTGATCAGGGCACTTTCTTTTAAAAGTCTCAGTACATGCTGGTTGCCTTCCTAATTTAGAAAAATTTAACCGAGAAATGTTCAAGAGAAAAGAAATCAAGACTGTGGACTTTGCTTTCAAAAGTACCGATATTTACCTGAAATTTTAATGAAGTGGGCAGAATCGGTCGCTTCATCACATAAAGCATGAAGTCTGGCTACTTGATCAGCATATTGGTTCCGTAAATTATTGAAATGTTCGTCAGCCGCTTTGCTTTCTGGATAGTTCAAACGGATACGTCCGGCATTGATCAACTGGGGAGTGAGGGATTCAACCTGACCTGCAGAGCTTGCTAAAGCCTCTGCCAGTTTCTTATTTCCACCGCTACCGCCAGCTGCCACCATTCGACCGGTTTTAGCCGCTCGTTTTGACCAATCAGATAACTGGTTTGCACGATCCGTGAAGTTGGCTTCCCGTCCTGGTGCTCCTAAGAAATCGAAAACGCACAGAATTAAGCGGTGAGTAATTTAATTTCATAAGAGAAATTTTTGAGGAGAGCAAATGAGCTTTGCAAGTTTCACAGCAACAGCCTACAATCAGGGTGGCAGAAAGTTAACTTTTTTTCACGGATGACGCAAGAATAGAGTAGGAATTGCTCCTAACTAAATTGTAAAGCCAGGTTATGAAGGCATTCATTTTCTGAGTATTGTAAATTACTGCAGCTATATATAAGGCGAATTTTCGCGATCGAATATCATAAACAATACCAACCTAACTACATATTCTAGGAAACTCCATTGTGTTTTTAGATGTGTTTTCGGGGCATCGATGGCATCAATTTGATTTCAAATTCACCTCCGGACTTGAATTCAAAATCGAATTGATGTCATCGATGACTGAAAACACCAAAAAAGTTCAAAAAACACGATCCAGTTTCGCGTCATCCACTGTTGTCATGCGTAGGTTGGCAATGGTTTTGTTGAATATATTCGTCGTGAAAATTTGCTAATTGCCAATTATTGCACCAACTAGCAACGATAAACTTTATGTTTAATGACTTATCTGTTGGCTGCTTAAGAGGCAGGCACTGCCACTGCACAAAGTAAAATTTGCTAAGCACTTTAAAAAAGAAAAAGGTTTGCCCGAATTGTCCAGGAACCAATCCACTTGGGGGAAAATGATTTTTTGTAGTTATTTGTTGAATTCAACAAGTTGATAATACAGAGAAAGTTCGTTGCGTGGAACATCGGTCCAGCCCCGAAAAAAATTCCACTTAGGAAACTGCATTCAGAGTATGGGTGGTTTCAGGGTGCTGAAAAAAATCCACTTGACCAGATATTCCACTTAAAGGACGTTCCACACAACGAACTTTCACTGTACAAATTTTTTTCTTGGAATATTCCACTAGCTTTCTGCAAAGAATGCTTCAGTTGAACAGGAAAAACTTCCGACAAAATATAATTACCGATTGGTGCGTAAACAGCTTCTGTGAATAATTTCAATGGTGTTGCAGTATCAACAAAATCTTCAACAACCCGATTAACGACAGCGTTTTGGATTCGGTCCTTCAATTCATGAAGTTTTTGAGATAATTGCCTGAAAAAGTTGATGAAAAATTGAAGTGATGCGATGGGAACATAGTGCAGGGGACAACGAGCAACATTTATTGAAGAGTCTCTTACGGAATTAATTTACTGTTACCACTAGGCGGTTTGTTTGTCAATTGTTTAAAAACCTCCATAAATTCAAATTTTATAGACCACTGAAATACTAAGGCCGGCAAAAGAATCTTCCACATCACAAAGAGAGGGGAAATTTTCTTACCCCCACTCTACTGCTTGAGCAATGAGACAATTCTTCTCACTGCCGAATGATTGGGAGGAGGGCGGAGACATTGAGTCGGTGTTAGCTCTGTGCGCGTGTAGCGAGTGCTATGGATGTTGTTATCTCGATACGAGCCGAGGGCCGATTCGCATATCACCTCTCTGCCGTCTTTTTTGCATTGGAGAGGCTCAAAATATTTCCCTTCTCGCCATGATGTAGAATATTCTTTTGCCGGCCTTAGTATATCAAAATTCAACAATGGAAGACAGAGTCATTGAATGATGATTGGTGATAATTTGAAGCAGAATTCAACAAACATTTCTATCTGAAAAAATTTTTCATTGAAAAGGACTGCATTGTCTCTGACTAGTTATAACCTCTGGCTAAAAACATTTCATTTGAATTGAAAAAAATTAAATGCACTAGACTTGATAGCAAATTTCTATGTACTGTTATCATGATGGAGCTCTAGCACAGTTTCACTATATGCAGACCGATTATTCAATCTGACAGCTGATGATGTTGCAGCACCCACAACAAACAAGCGCCATCATACCTATTGCCTCTATGCCATATAAATAGCACAATTCATAGGTAAGATGCAGAAACAATATATTCTAGAGACCACACAGCCGATCAAGCGGTGGCTAACTTTATTTTCGGGGACTCAACAAAATAACAAAGGGAGCACCATTCAACATGGGCCACACATTGACTGATGAAAATCCAGTGCTTAGCTCTGATTAGAGAATGCTATAAAACTTGAGTATTCTCCATCAATGCTACTTATTAGAGAGCCGAGTCTAACCAAAAATGGCGGCGATCAGCAAATCAGGAATGTAAACATTGAGTGAGCAAACGCATTGCTTCAGTCGTGTTGTATTTGTTAGTAATTTTTTCTTTGTAGAATTAATCACGATTGTATATTTAAAACGGCAAAATGAGTTAATCGCCATATTCTGACAGCAGAGGACTTATAGATGCGTGCTTCGTATTATTTGAACGGCGCGCCAAAAACCTGTCTTCTAACCGCGTGGTTGATTTTGCTAACCGAAAATGGCATCGTCGAGAATACTCGAGTCTCTGCCCTCACTACCTTTGCTCATGAGTCAACAAATGGTCTAGTAGGACATTGTATTGTCGAGACCCAAAAAAGAAAAAAAAAAGAAGTTGCCAAGAGATTTTAACAAGGCAAGGTAGATAGTGCGTGGTCTGCACAATATATTGTCTCCATAAGATGTCTGTTGTTTGCTTCAGATGCAGTGATGTCATTAGCTATAGTTGGTGCATACATAAAGATGGTTTTAGTGCAGAGTCTACGGTTAGCCTACATCACAACTATGCACTCATCAGTCACGATCGGTTGTGACAAAACTCGTGTAGCATTCCAAACTATCTCACTCACTCTCTCGTGACCCCCATGTATTCTTCTAGTTTTGAAATTCACAGACAGGGCCTTGTTTAACGACATATTGTAAAAAAAATCACATTAAAATGCCTCGAAGAATTCATTTCTGCCAAGGAATTCCATGAAAGGTGTCTCTAAAAACAATTTTTAAAATGAGACAGCAATACATGGGGGTTACGAGAGAGCAAGAGAGAGGGTTTGTCTATGTTTGGAATGCTCATCAGCGGATGATGTCATCACCAAGTCATCACTAAAACCGTCTACAGGGGTTGAAATTAAATTAGGTTGTAATTCAGTAATTTACTATATAACAGTCAATATTTCTTTTGAGAAGACTTACCTAGCAACTTCTTGAGCTTGAGGACTGTTCCCTAGACCACGACGACACAGATCAGCCAACTGATGAGAAAGTCGATCAACCTCATCGCATAAGGCAAGGATTTCAGCCCTTTGAACTCCTGGAAGACCTTCAGCGACCTAAAAAAGTAAAGAGCCCCATCATTAAAGGTTTAGGAAGAAAACATGGTGACAGGTCCGGCAGTTTTCTTCAAAAACATCTACTTTTTCAAGACTCGTAAACATTTGCCCATTAAAATGCTGACAGTTAACATTTCTCAGTGAAAAAAAAATTCCATTGATTTTCAGGCCTATGCATGTTACGTTCATAAAATTAAAAACTTCAAAAAATGACTCCAAAATTGGGAAATAAAGTACATAACATACATGAAAAAAATTTGGAAATTTCTGCAAATGAACCAGGTATCCTGAGCTAAAAAAAATTTGACCATTTCTTGAGAAGACCAATGGACATGTATGTACCAAAAAAAGTGCTAAAATTGGTGTTGTAGAGAAAATAGGATAGTATGTATGCAACAAATGATTGAGTTCCTTTACTGAAGCTAAAATAACTTCATAATTCAGAACACACTGTTTTGGCTGAAGATGCAAATGATTTCTTTAAACAGGTCTATATTCCTGAAAATACACCTCGAAAGATAATGACTGGTGCTGACACACAAATTAAAGAAGCATTGCCAAAAGGTACAAGGATAAAAACTTGAAAAATATGGAGTGATTTAATTCTGCAAGTGAAAAGACAGAAGGTGATTTAATCCTGCAAGGAAAATTACAGCAAGTGATTTGATCTTACAAGGAAAAAACAGGAAGAGTGATCTAATTCTGTGAAAAAAAAAATAGATCTCACCCTAAAAGGAAAAAATAGAAATAGGCAGAGACAAATAGAGACGGAGCACTAACTGGCTGCAGCAGAGGCACTCTGAATTCTCGCGGATTCATAAAAACAACAGTCAACGTCGCATGGTGTTGAATGGCTCGCACCCTCCTCTTCACTTCCCGCCCATCCCCCCGTGTTTTCCGAATGTCACCGTTCAACACCATGCGACATCTCAAGGTGTTGACGGTTGTTTTACATGTTATTCTGTTGAATCCCCAAAAATTCAGTGTGCCTCAAATCTTCCCTATGTATTTTAACGTAGTGCTCCGTCTCTATTTGTCTCTGGAAATAGGTAATCGAATCTTAAAAATCAATCCGACCCAGCAAAAATATAGGTAGGAGGTGAAAATTAATCCTGCAAAGAAGGAGCATGAAGTCTAACTTTGAAAGAGACACTATCAAGATACCTAATCTTGCAAAGGTAAAAAAAAAGGATGTGATCTTATCTTGCAAAGATAAAAACAGAAAGTGATCTAATCCATGAAGAAAAAAAAAACAGAATATGATATTTTTCTACAAAGAAACAATTAAATTAGAATTTAATCTAATCTGTGAAGGAATTTAGTCGAAGCAAAGAGTGGATGGAAGTGCTCAAAGATTGTTTATGTGCACAGTATGGAATTGAATACATTTTACCTTCTTTTTCTCCTACACAGACATGCGAAAGTGATACAAAATCCGTATTAGAGCTGATTTTTACGAATTTATTCAAAGATATTACGAAAGAGGTCCCACTCTGAAAATTTATTTACATCCCTTCAAGCTTTTTTTTTTTTAAATTTTTATGATAGAGAATCTAATGATAATACGGTCATTAATGATTAAAGTATATAATTACTGTTGCTTTTCTTACAACCATATAATTTTGATTAATAAATTCCTTACTCGATGAAAATGATCATTTGAGGAAATGTGGATGAAATAATGAGTAGATTAAAGTCTTCCAGAAAACGTTTCAAGTTGATGGAATTTATTTTTTGAAGAGCTGTTAGTGATAGGTCTGTTGGCGAATCCAAGACAATCCACCAGAACGTAATATGTAACACACAACTATTGACGCGAACTACAAATCACGCACATTGCATCAATTTCTTCTATGATTAAGCATTCCCTTTTTTGCTTTGAAACTACTTAATGCAAGGATCCATAAAATTCCTTCAAAACAGGTTTAACTGTGATTCAGATCATTTTACAAGGAGATATTTTTCAAAAGGAAATTTTGTGTTTAATTCTGTGTCTAACAGTCAGAGCAATTTAAAATTTTTGATGTAATAAAGTTAACTTTAAAAAATCTATTTATCTATATTATATGGCTTGCAAAATAAAAATGGTCAACTTCACCTATTCACTTGCATAATTTACATGCCTATTCAAATTAATCTCTAGCAATCGTTGTAAAGTCCAGCCGCCCAACCATTTGTTCAATATCCTTGTATTGCAAAGCAAACAGCTGGACTGGATGCAAAAAGAGAAATGAGACAGCGCTGCCGTTTTACTCATAATTAACGGCATTTTTCAATTCACCAATGATTCCACCAGTTGAGAAAAGATTACACAGTTCAGTTCAGTGTATGTAATGCACGAAAATACTCGCATTTGTAATCTTTCCTCAACCGGTGGAGTCGGTTGATGACTTTCAAAAACTTGCCGATATTTTAATTAATTAACGGCGTTCCTCCCTATTGAGAAAAGATTACAAATCAGAGTATTTTTGTGCAGTACTGTCATGTACTGAACTGAACTGAGTAATCTTTTCTCAACCGGTGGAATCATCGGTGAATTGAAAAATGCCATTAATTCTACACAAAGCGGCAGCTCTGTAATGAGAGCACAGAATAATAAAATCAGAATGGAAACTCCCATAAGAGCCAATGGCAACATTTTTTCCGTCTCTTTCGGTGAATTTTCAAGATGGCGGACATGTCTCTGTCTCTCCCTTTATTATTGCTTTGAATGAGGATAGTTTGGGACTTCTCACGATGGCAGACCAGAAAATAATGCTTTAAAACGGACCAAAGCTTCCATTCTGACTGTAGTATATTCTGTGCTGAGAAAAAATTGAAAGTAGAAAATCAGTCTTCTTAAAAAGCAATAAAACGATCTCTTACCTTTTTACCTTCGTCAACAATAAGAGCAATTGCTCGCTGACCAAGGCCTTTGTCGTCTCTGTCTGGATGTTGTAACCAGCGCAACGCTTGTTCCAGTCTACCGCTAACCGTGTGAGCTGGCTGTTGACCACCATATTTATCCATATTCACGACCGCTCGATTGACAGCTTGGTTTGTATCCTCCAACTTGTGTTCAACACTTCTCGAGAGACTTTCAGCCTGGAATGATTCGTAAAAATTAGCTACATGAGTGCCATTATTTTGAGTTTGGAATCTCCAACCTCTCTGTAAGATACCACATAAAACTGCGTTAAATGGAAAAATTGAATTAGGATTGTTATTCCCATCATTTGAACTTGAAATTCAGATTACATTTGTAAAGTACAGTCAACAAATTAAATCATGTCAGTCGAAGCCTTAGATTTTCAATAAGGTAGTCTACCTGTACCTGCAATACATATCACAATGAATCTAGGCACTGCAGGTGGCCTATCCAAGTTAAAATTTAAGGAGCCAACAAACGTTATTTAATTTGTTGACTGATCATACTTAGATCTAAATTTGGCATAACACAAAGAGAACGTGGGGGCGGAAGCAGAATACACTTTCGGGAGGGGCTATTTGCGTTTGGGGGGGGGGGGGGGGGGGCATTTTCTAGAATTGTTTCGTTTTCACCTGTGATTTGGTAGGTATTATGTACAGTCGGCGAATTAAAGAATTTCAGTTCACTCCGTAGATTTTGATGTAGGTAAGCAACCTACAATACTTATCTCCATGAATTTAGGCATCGTAGGTAGCCTAGCTGAGAAAATTCTAAGGAGTTAAATGACATAATTAATTTGTCAACAACCGACGTAACATATTTTTTTAGATTTGGGGGGGGGGCATACGGCCCCTCCCTGGATCTGCTCCTGAGAGAACACACCAACTACCTATCAACTATGGCACTTGTGATGCTCCATTCGGAGGGCTTCTAGTGCGTACAATAGACCCACATTTTTCTTAATTGCAGTTTTAAAGAAACTAATTAATTGAATCTATTAACTTCTAGAAAGTTGTTCCTGAAAAAAATGTTCCATTGGTAAGTTAATCCTTCATTCATCGGAACTGGATCATTTTACCGATCGAGTTTTATTTATTTTTATTTTACAATTTTTGTACAATAATGCCATTAATTAACAGCTGTGATACAAGTAAACAGGTTTTATGGTTACAAGTTAAAGGCTATGCAGTTAAAAGGTTTTAAAGTTTTCTCCTGTAACTGTAAAACCTTTTAACTGCATAGCCTTTAACTTGTAACTATAAAACCTGTTGACTTGCACTACAGCTGTGAATTAATAGCATTATTGTACAAAAATTGTAAAATAAAAATAAATAAAACTTGATTGGTAAAATGATCCAGTTCCGATGAATGAAGAGTTAACTTACCAATGGAACATTTTTTTCAGGAACAACTTTGTAGAATTCGATTTTACATGTAAGTACGACGGTGCTTGTGATACTCTTACGGGAATGCCTCAACGTAGGTGACATAAAATACAAAAAAAAACTTGACTATCACTCTATAATTGACTCTTTTTTCCGTTCTCACACAAAACCATCTTCGCTCCAGAAATTTATGACCCACCAATACTTAACAAGACCATAAGATCTCAACCTAGTTAATTCAAGAGATGGCCCAGTTGTTTTTCGTCTCATGTTCTCACACTTAAAGACTTATTCAATCACTTAAGTACTCTAAATATATTTGTCTAGTGAAAACAAATTTCAGAGATATTTGAAAAGAAATCAAAGTGGAGGTAAACATACTTGAGGAGATGTTCCTTTGCCGTCACCACGGAGCTCACAAACAGCGTTGGTCATAGTTGTGACCTCTGAGCAGTATTTTCGGATGATTTGTTGGTCCCCAGTCAAAGATCTTTCAGCAACGACACATGAGTGCTCGATGATTTGACGTACAGATTTCTCGCCTATTCCTCCACGTAAGGCTAAGGGGTCCTTCAAAATAAAAGATACAAAATAAGTATGAGTGAATGATGATAATTTTACCTCCGTCCATAAGCAGAAATGCAGCAATTATTGAACAAAATATGCAACTTTTTCAATTATGATAAATGATAAAATGATGATTTATTTTCAGTCTTTAAACAAAAGCAAAAAACATTAAATTAAATAAATTAGGTAAACTATACAACTGGACAAATTAAATAAACTAACGTAAAATTAACAAAACAATTTAAGACTGAAAATTCGGTACCTCCCGCGAATTATTCCAAGAGATCAGCCCCTTAATTTAGGCAACAGACCAAACTGATTTATCTTATGAACCCATAAAAACCCAGCATTATTTGAAATTTTTAGGCATTTTTCTAAAAAATAAGACATTATCTCAGAGCCGAAAATTAAAAAATAAAAAACTGGACATTTTTTGAGGATCCAACTAAATGATAGATACCTTCTCAACTAGTTTATGGTTATAGCTGGTTGGTTTTAACAAAACACCCTGATTTCAAACAAAAGGCTGGTTGTAAAATTGAATACTGAGACTTGCTCCACGATTTTGATGAGTTTGCACGAACAAAGGTCGCGTTCTAGAATTCAACCATTTACTGCATCCGTGCAAAAAATATTGTGCATAGCAGCACAGTATACATAGATATACTACATCACAGTATAATATATTATTATTACAGTATATAATTTTACAGCACTTCTTGATGTATAATTATTTTCTATTTATGTACCTGACATGTACTATCGACGAATTAAAGATTGTCGCGAGGTTTTCACACATTTTCAGTTACAGGTATGTGAGTGTGGGACTGATCTGCAACGACTTTTCTGCCCCACCCGAACTGGCCTCTCGCCTGCAAGGTGTGAGGAGTACGAAAAGTGGCCGGACTGGAACATTGCAGGCAAAACTTCCTTCATGAAAATCTTGCGGCAATATTTAATTCGTCGATAGTACCATAGCTATGTCTTGTGGCATAAATAGATAAATATCTAGATGAATAAATAAGTAGTAGCTGTAGCTGTAGTAGTAAAGTCCAGCCACCCAAACACAGAGGTACTTATGCTGATATTTCACAGCGAAAGACTGGAGTGCATAAAAAAAGAAGGAGTAGGAAAGACAATCAAAGTATTTTCAAAACAAGAATATGAAAGAGGTGAGTAACGGCGATCTGCTAGGGACTCTCATAATTGGGGAGGAAGTACCTAGAGCACTCAAGAGGGCAAAGTGCTCTGAATAATTTTTTTTCTCTCTTTTCTCATATGAAATTTATTATTCCGGTCTTTATTTTTGTTTCATTTCTCTATACATTTATGTCTTCAATTTTTTTTTTTTTTATAATATTCTCTCTGAGCAACTGTGTAACTCTTCCTTCAGTTCTTCTCTCTCAAGTCTCTTATAAATAAATAGATATTGAAGAAAATTGGAGAATGGATTAACTTACTTCTAACCAGTCTCGTGCTGATCTCATTTTTGCTTGAATTGCACTGTGAGCTTTCTTCATGACTGTTAAATTATCCGCATCCCACTCGTCTTCGTCGTATGTTGTCAGTTGTAGAACGCGGATTATTTCGTGCAACTCATCGGTCATACGAGAAACTAAGTAATTACGATTCTCAGCTGCTTCAGATGCTTCTTTGCCACCTAGAAACGAATCCAACAAAGACATACGTTGCATCAACATATCTCGAGAAAACAATCGAATTACTTAACTGCGAATAATTCAAACGTAAGATGAGAATCAACAACCAACAAACTTGAGAATCACAGAGCACACAAACAAGAAAGAGAAGAAAAATTAAAATTGATTCCTCTTTTCAATGAAAAAAAAAATGTTTTAATTACACTCCGCGAATCTATCAAGCAATTCAATTAATAACTTGCTCGAATATTCAACTGATTTTTTTAATTAATTAATTCACTCAATCACTTTTAATCCATCAATAGATCACAGTTACACATTTTAATTAATTTCACTCTCAATTTTGAGTGGTTCACTTTCCTTGAAGGTTTTAATTATTATTAATCACAACAATTTAAAAATCAATTGAGAAATTAATGTACCCGTCTCAAACAGATTTATTCATTCACAATTATAACTATCCCTTTATATTAACTCAATCACTTTCTAAACCATCAATAGATCACTGTTTCACTTTTTAAGTCATTTCACCTTCAATGTTGAGAGGTTCACTTTTCTTGAAGGTTTCAACTATTATTAAACAATTGAGAAATTAATTTATCTGTTCAATTTCATACAGATTTATTAATTTACAAATGTAAATACACTTGCTCGATAGTTCACTTGTTTTTTAGACCACTGAAACACATAATGATTTTTTCATCAATTTGTTGATGAAGTGTCTGAAATATTCATTTTTTTTAAGGTTTTTTCATATACTAATTTACGGTTTATAAATAGATGATCCTAAGCAATACTGATGGGTAAAGTCCTTGTGAAGATAGCTGGACACAAAGTAGCACAAACATAAATATAGAATAAATAAGAGTTGAAAATTTTAAAACACGATTGATTTTGAAAATTAAATTAAATTTAATTAATAAAAATGAGACAACAGTCAAGAAGATGAAACTAGTGAAGATGGCGATAAATTAAACCCACATATTAAACAGCGTATCGCTCAATTTAACAGTGATTATAAAAACTGAACACAACTGCTAGGAGAGATTTTTTAAGGTTGACTGAATGAAGCACACACACATAGATACACACATCCACACCCACACATAAACACAAAAAAAGAATCAAGATCACTTGAAACACATAATCACACACTTTCCTATGAAGTTTCAATGAAACACAGATACAGGGAGCTGCAGGTGTTGTTTTAAACACATCTGCTGGGGACTGTCAAGTTAACTCAACGGGCCATCCGAGACAGGGTCAAGTTGTTGGCCGCGGGCCAACAGCTATGGCCAAATTTGTTTTCCAATATTTTTCTCAGAGTATCATATTTTATTGAGCGTATCAACAAATCTACTTCCTCTTAACTCATGTGGAGCCTTGAAGGGAGGCCTCAAAGACAAAAGCGAATTTGTTTTAAGGCAGGTCAGTAACTTACTTAAAAACATTCTCTATTGGGCTGGTTACAACGTTTCATACTCAAGAGTTTATGACCTCCTTTCAGCATTCAGTTCTCTTTAATCCTATGCCAATTACTCCATGAAATTCCAATTTCTTTTCATCCAGTCACTCATTTATTTATTTATTTATTTATTTATTTAAAGTAGCAGACAGGCAACTGCCCAATACAAGAAAAATACAGAAACAGAAAAGAACAAAATCCAAGATGGACAAAATTTAAAAATAAGACTCCTAGCAAAAAACTTAGAATGAAAAAGGGAATCAAAAGATCTAATAAAATGGGACAGGGCATTCTAGGATCTCATAAAAGCTTTACTAAAACTGAAAAAAAACAAAGCAGAACAAAGCTTTTGACTCAGCAGAATGGAATTTCCTAGACATTTGCATCTATTTACAATCAGAGATTCAGAGCCATACAGTCGAAATTGAAATTTGCACCTCTCCTGGAGAACACAATGAGTAATACTTTCAGGCCTGAAAGTGACCATTCAACAACTGATTTAATATGTTTTAGACAGAAATTACTTTCCTTGAATTTTTGTAATCAGAGCTTTGATGCTGGAGCAGCTCCGGGCTCTGATCGCAATGGCTCAAACAGTAATCATTAAAAGTAATTTCTGTTTGCGCTAAAATAAGTTGAATCAGTTCTTGAATGATGAATTTCAGGTCTGAAAGCAATATTTATTACTTCCGCTAAGAAAGGTGCAAATTTCAATTCTAACTGTTGCTCTGGCTCTGAATTTTTGTTTCAGAGCTGCTGTTTTGCGTATAATTTACGGCATTTTTCAATTCACCGATGATTCCACCGGATGAGAAAAGATTACACAGTTCAATTCAGAGTCTAACTGTATTGTACGAAAATACACGCATCTGTAATCTTTTCTCAATCGGTGGAAACGCCGATAATTTATCAAAATATCCGCAAGTTTTTTAAAGCCATCAACAACTCAACCGGTTGAGAAAAGATTACAGATGGGAGTATTTTCGTGCATTACTGTCATATTCTGAAATGAAGTGTGTAATATTTTCCTAACCGGTGGAATCATCGTTGCATTGGAAAAAGCCATTAATTACACACAAAATGGCAGAGCTACTCTGTTTAATAAGACAGTTTTAAGCAGAAGGGAATTAATTTTTACGTTTGTGCAAAACTGAGCCAACTGCAGATGGTTTTCAACATAAGTTCCTTCCTGCATGGACAAAAATTTTGTTTCTTTCTACAAAAACCCTCTGTCTACTTATGCTGAGGTTCTCCAATGTCCTCACACAGTTACTCATTAGTTGTTAGTAGGCAAAAATGTTTTACATCATGAATGTTCACGTTCAGGCAGGTTGCATTGTGAAAATTGCGGAACTGACAAATTCAGGGACATGAAAAACTACAGACTTCCTCATAAAGTTAAGTCACGTTAGTTAGTGGTTGACATCCACTCATAAAGTCAGGAGACAACTTTCAATTAAAGCTAGGTTTTGAATTACCACCATTAATATAATAAAAACCAGTAGGGGATAATCTACATCAAACAATGCCGCAAGTCTGCTTGCACAGCAACTGACAGGATAGTCAACAGATAATTTTGAAAATTAAGACTTAATAAGGCGCTGATTTGTTTCTTTAAATATACTAGTTATAATATAAATAAATAAAATATTGAATATCAGATAATTTTTGGTTTCAGGTTAATAGCAGAACTTGTTTATTAAACACGGCCATCTTAATTCACTGTAATGCACGATAATCAAAATGGCACATTTATTTAAGAAGTTTTCCGACTGCCAGAGAGAATTTGAAGAGTTTTAGAAGGCTTCATCGTATTCTTCACATTGTTTTAAGGTGATTATTTAGCGTTTAGTGCCAATTTCTGCCACTAGAGCAACCATTCCATAAATGTCAAATTACAGGCCAAAAGTCATTTACATTTAAGAAAACGGAGTGTCAATTACTAGATAATCATCTGAAGAACGTCTCTGCAAAATATCATCTTACAGCCTTGAATAATACTTCTTTCGAAATGCGATATTTCACTTTTTGATACTTTCAGCCTTATTTTTGAAGTTATTGACAAGATATTTTGCAGAGACGTTCTTCAGATGATTATCTAGTAATTGACACTCTGTTTTCTTAAATATAAATGACTTTCAGCCTGTAATTTGACATTTATGGAACGGTTGCTCTGGTGGCAGAAATTAGCACTAAACGCTGAAGAATCACCTTAAACATACAAATTTACACTCCATTTTGCTAGAGCAAAAGTTGGAAACAGATCCAATATTTCATACTTATTTTTTGGCTATTTTCAATTTTTTAAGCAGAATTTGGCCAAAGGAAAGAATGGCTTGAAAAGGTAAGATAAAAATTAAGAAGAAAATGTTCAAAGGCATACCCGAGGAAATGATGTGAATGAAGATTTTCATACTGCAAATTAAAATGGGAGCTAATGTTTTCACTTGGTCTAGACAACGGATAAGAATTTCACGGTGCACTTGATGGGTCAACTCTTTCTCACGAGCGCTGACTTTCCCAGACACCTAGGAGGAAAATACAAATACATAAGTGCAAGAATATGAAAACTAAATTAGCCAAATAACTATAATAATGAGATAGAAATGGGAACTAAGTCTGAAAGGGAAATAAAAACCCGAAACGTTCCGATCAAAATGAAGAGTGAGTACGCAACTACACGTATTATTATTAGCAGTGATTTGATTTCAGTTGGACCGCTCCGCCAGACCTATATTATGGCATCATCGAGTTTTACGCCAGAATGAAACTTTTTCTAATTGCTCAAAAATTTCCCAACTTTGAAAGTGTTTTTCTTCACGATCCCATGTTCAAAAATAAAATTATATAAATTACAGTGAGTTCCTTTCATCAATTACTTCAAGGAAATGAAATAAAAAAATAAAGCGCAACAGACCCATTCAACCCAGGGTACAGGATATCACATTTGATAAGTGAAACCAGGAGAAGTCAAATATACAGTGAGTAAGGTTCATAAACACGAGAACGGACTAAAATTTTGAGAGCATTAAACAACAGTTGAAATTTGAAATGACTGACCTTGCTAAGGCACGGACTTAAATCCTTTAGAAATTGCACTAGATCTTCCATAGTTTCAATCACTTCAGCGACTGCTAAATAATCTAATACTTTTTTACATTCTCTAATTATTTTACGAACTTCCGATTCATCAAAACATAAAACAAGCGCTGAAGTTCCTTGTAAAATTCCTCGAGAGCCTTCGATCAACTTTTTCCTGAGAAAAACAGTAAGTTTTTTGCACATTAAAAAATAGATACATAGATACACAAAAACAATGAAAGTTCGTTGTATGTGACCTCGATCCTGCCCCGAAAAAAATTGCACTAGGCCAAAGTTCCGCTGAGGAAATTGCAGTTAGAGTATGGGAGGTTTCACGGTGCAGAAAAAAAATTCCACTTGGCGAGATATTCCACTTAGAGGACGTTCCACACAACGAACTTTCACTGCAGACAATTTACTCAGCAAAATTATCAACTGCATTACATTCAGACTAAGTTTGTACTCAAACCTCTTAAATTACAATAAAAATTACAATAATTTGGACATTTTCAGATGTTTCGATGAAGTTGTTGCCAAATGTTGAATACAAATACTACTTGAAAAATATGGGGAAATGGAGCTCTTGCTAATTTTTGCTGTATGGGTAGACACCATTTTATCATCGTTATTTTTTGCTGATTTTGTGGTTATTTTACCGCAATAGACTGTTTTAGTAGAGCGATATATCGTATCGATTGCCGTCCGAGGGCCTCTGGTTCCAAACAAACTGTGGTTCAATGTAATTTCCTCATAAGCGAACTTTTGAACGGAAATTTGGGGTATTAAATCAAACAATAAATGCGACCTTTTTGCGATTATGAATTCTACGTCCTCGAAAATGCTTAATTATGCCTGGTTCCTTGACTAAAACTGCCGAAATCAATAAGATATTACAGATTAAATGTTGCATTTGTAGGTTAGAATCGCCAGAAATCCCGCCAATTCCACAACAACAACAATAACATTTGGGTGATTCCAACCTCCAAACGCATCGTTTAATCTGCAATATCTTGTTGATTTTGGCAGTTTTACGGGTGGAACCTGGCAAAATTAAGCATTTTCGAGGACGTAGAATTCATAATCGCAAAAAGGTCGCATTTATTGTTTGATTTAATACCCCAAATTTCCGTTCAAAAGTTCGCTTATGAGGAAATTACATTGAACCACAGTTTGTTTGGAACCAGAGGCCCTCGGACGGCAATCGATACGATATATCGCTCTACTAAAACAGTCTATTTCATGGTCATTTTATGTTGTTTTATCATCCTTATTTTTTCCTCTTTTCATGGTTATTCATTTCTTTCCATTGTTATTTTGTGCACGCATTACTCAATATTGTTTTTGTGGCACATTTACTTGTTTACCGACAAGTTATCTCAATATATCAATATTAAGACCAAATCATTAAAAGCCTAAAATAATACCTGGCAGGTCCTGAGTAGGCATCCACTTTAAGCATGCCAGAGGCTTCTTCCAATAGTTTTGAGGCGCCTTCGACTCTTTGCAGGGAAGCAGGCATGTCTTGTTTGAGGATTGGATCATCGCTGCTGTTGATGGTTTCCTTACCAACCTAAAAAATTCAAAGTTAATTTTAAAAATGGTCACGACATTAAATAATGGAAAACCTTGCCAATAGAGACCACAGAAGAAACTTTAAGATTTTGAGAAAAACACATTTGAAAGTGGCTTTTTGACACTTCAAAGTAGAAAATAAATAAAACTAAAATTTGGTTTCATCAATTTTCGAATTTAAAGAATCGAAAAACCACTTTGAAACTTTTAGACGCGCTTTTGTCAGAGGCATAAATTTTCTTCTATATGCCCTTCCATTGGCAAAATCTTTGATTATAAGATTTATGGTTACTTAAATAAATAATGGAGATAAACAAATGGTAGCAAATTTTATGGTAAGTTGCAATAAGGCTATAATAGGAACTTATTGGAAACTGTCTTTTTTATCACTCGCAAATTTTACAAACTATCTTGATCAGAGGTAATAAAGGTAACACATCATAAATTTAAAAATAAAAACCCACTGAAATTGTTTCACAGTCAAAGTTGAGTGTAAGTACTGTGACTGAAATATCTCAAAGATAAGTACTTAAATCAGTGAGTGTTTAGCACACCGATGTAATAAACACACCGATGTAATTAAATAATAAAAATTCTAGCACTCCGACGTTGCTTCTTCAAATTGTGTGCGCTTCCCTACCATTGTTCCTGAATTTTTGCAGGCCGAGTAATTTTTAATTGCGTATTCAAAATTGTTGGATTTTATAGGACTTAAATTGATATTAGTCATCTCCTCCCAAAAAAGTCAAAACTTTGTTTTAAAAGTGTTTTTTTTTTTTTTTTTTTTTTTTTTGGTACTCATTCACCCAATGGGAAAACATTTATTAAAAAAAGAAAAACTTTTGTAGACCTCTTTTCAATCGTCAACTTTATTACATTAAATAGATAATTTAGAACAGCAGCCGGTGGAGGGGGAGGAAACTAGTTGTTTCCTAATGATTCCCCTAATTCCCCCAATTTTGGCCATTTCCTGATTAATTTTCACTTTTTTCAGCTATCACCTGTCTAAGATCCCGAATGTTCTTTAACACTAGGAATTTCTTCAGAATTCCAGTTTTTTTTTTAGAGTAGCAACCATGAGTGCTTCTACAAGTGATAACACTCAGCCTGTACATGTTTTCTGCTTACCTTGATAAGATTGGCAACGGCTTTACTAACAGCCATGACTGGCCGCTCCAAATCCGGCATTGCGTTGCCATCTTCACCTTCTTCATGGAGAATAATCAGACCAGAAACCTACAGCAACAACAAACAGAAATAAGTAAAAAGTTGGACAACAATAACGATTAATATAAAAGCCAGAATCTTGATTGATCTGTGGATCAAACCCCTTCGATAAAACAAAATACAACAATCAATGCAAATAGCATTTAGCCAAAATTGACTGATCTCAGGTAATAATTGTTCATGTGAAAAAAGAACTGACGATCCTTACTTTAAACATCGTCAAAATGAACAAAACATTTTTCCATCTTTCAACTTTAACCAATTTATCAACATTGGAAATTTATTTATTTATATTATTTATTAGAATACATACATAAAGCCTGTAAAGCTGTATTCGCCTTAATTTTACTGTTGAAATTTATTTATATATTTTTCTTCTTCCTTTTTGATCTTAATACTAGCTTCGTTTTCCCCTGCTTTTCATTTTACAGGATAGCTGCTGTGGTGTAGAGTGTTGATCTATTGAACTCCATCCATAAGTGCAAGTCAATATCTTTATTTGCCAATGAGGTTGCGGGTTAAAAAACTTTTACTGAACTGATGAGTTGATTTCAGAGTTTTCAATTTTTTTTTTTTGTTTGATTTTTTATGCTGGTTTTTCTCCAGGAGTAATAGTTTATACAGCAAAAGCTTGCAACAGCCCCCAATTCCTGCATTGAGAAAATTTGTCAGTCATCTATGATAACAGGCGTACTTTTTTTCTTTAATTTTACTCTCCTCCTGAATTTACGCTTAAATAAGATGCAATTTCACGGGTAATTTTTAAAACAGCAATTTTAGAAGCCAACTTAGGACACGGCATGAACGCAATGTATCATTTGTAATTTGGCTTTTGGCCAGAGAAATAGTCAGGTAGGCGCATAGGTACATTTTGACTTGGACGTTTTAAAACACGTTAAAATTAATTTTTATATCCGCTGGGCATCGTTGAAACCGACATAATTTTTTTTTTTTTTTTTTTTTTTTTTAAATGAGAAAAATGTAGTAATTCTGTCTCTTATTTGGCTGAAGACAAAAGGAATAAATAAGCTGCATGTAAGTATGGGGTACTGTGAGATAAAATGAGTCAAGTCCCTGTGTATCGTATGAGGTTGAAACAGGTGGAATTGCTGGTAACAGCACTCACTGCGAATTTGCACCCAAAAGATCTGTTTGCTGTAACAAAGATTGCTGCACTATGGGTTTCAGATTTACAGAATAGTAGACAGCACAGATTTTAATAGAATCTACAATCTAAATGCGCTTATTAGGATTATTTTAGAGCGGAAGGGGGGGGGGCATCCTCAAGTAAAAAATATTGAAGACATTCACAAAAACAGGGGTCAAGGACCTCAAGGGCCCCTAGACTACCGATTTTAAATCAAACATCACAGACTTTCTGATCCTGTTTCAATCCTTGTATTCAACTAATTTAAAAAAGAATGTATTGAATTTACGTTATCTGTTTATTTTGCACTCTAACTTTGCAATTTACAATGTGTGAGTTTTCAATTCTATTACATAACTTGACAGTCAAGCTTTTGGAACAATATAACTCCCACGGTTTGAAGGTTGGCAACAACTACACCTTGATTACTGTAGTGTAGCCCAACGCGTATCGTAAGTTTTGGTAACCATGCAATTTTTGCGGTATGAATAATGATGGTAGCTTTCCTTCTGGCTTATAGAGGTCGTTTCACGAAAGTTGGCCGATGACAGATGAGTTTGTTTACTGCGCAGAGACGAGTTCGCGTTTTGACGCATGTGCAAGAACGCAAAACACGACTTTGCGCAGCAAGCCGCATGATCTGTCATCGGCCTTCTTACGTGAAACGAGCTCTATCAATGTATTTTCACACCATAAATGCTCAAGTTGACAGATATATTCAAAATGTTGATGCTATCTTCCCAAGATTTGTAATGCCTGATAAATGTTTCTCAAATTCCCAAAAATTTCCTAACTTGTCACACGATCCGCAGATCGCTAGGTCGGGCATTTATAGTATCCCTGAACCTGTGAACAAGTCTTTGTCTTCTAATGGTATGACTAATACAGAAGTATGATCTTACTACACTTCTGTCAATTGAACATCTAAGGTAATTTTACTTCAGTCTCTGAGAATCACAAGTTTCAGAAAATCTCTTTTCAAATGAGAGAGCTGCGCCTTATCGTACTTTTAAAATTTACAACAAATTTAAAAAATAGCTTGAGAACGGCTCAAGGCTCAAAAATCACCACATAGCATACACAGGGGAAAAAAAAAAAAAAAAAACCAAAGCGGATGATCTGATAAGAAGTTTGTTAAGTGAGTCGCAACTGGACCGTGAACTTAATCAAGTTGATGTAAACTTCGCTACAATTTTCAAAAGCTTACTTCCCTTCAAATTTGGTTCATCAACCAGATAATTAAAATCTTTGAGTGAACTAGTAAAGTTCAAAGAAAGTTAAAGAACCCTGACCGAGTGAAGAAAGATAAAAATAGGGAAAAAGAGCGGATGAAAAGAGTTTATTGTTGTGAAATTTCACGAAACAAAACATTTCCAGAACTCAGTAAGAAAAAAAAAATACAGTCAACTCAATGGAGGTGTTTTGGGAAAGCCTGCCAAAAACACAGTTTTGAAATATGCCAACAGGTATAAAAATAGAGTTAGATTAGTCAAAGGGAACTCTGATGTGAAAAGTGTGTCCAGAGGCAATGCCCAGAGGAGTTGTATTAATAGTAGCAGAGTTTCTCACTGCAGTCGACACAGACCTTACAATTCTCAGACAAATATGGAAAGGAGAATCAGATTGAGCTCATTCATGGAATAAAACAATTAACAATGAAAGGGAATCAACATTAGTGACATTGAGAAATGTATTCTTTTTTATATTTACAGTGGCATCTCCTTATAAGGAAATGTGAGATGATATTTTGAGGGCAATTCTTAATAGATTAGCTGGGAAACGACAATATAATTTCTGCCGAAACTGGCTAGAAATGAGCTAGAGGAAATCAAAGATGACAAATTGATAGCGAGGCATGGAATTCCTTAGGTATGAGTCATACAATTTGAAGAAAAAAATTTAAATATGTGAATGATGACGGAGTCGTTCATATCATAAAACACGCCCAGTAAAGGTAAACAAACCGAGTTCGAGGTGGAAACAGCAGGGTGAAAATGACTCAAATCTTTTGAAAACAGTCTCAAATGAAATGGAAATGGAAGAATTCTGGAAAAAGAGGAGATGAAACAGAAAGTGTAGGAAAATCTCGAGGAAAATTGCTTTTCAATTCAGTTAGTTACAATTCGAAAATGTGTCCTAAGTGATAAAAAAAACCACTACTGACCTGCTGAGCGACTGGCTCCAATATACTCTCGATTATTTTTGTGTGAAACACAGGCATCTTGAAAAAGCTTTTAACAATCCCACTAACTATAAAATAACAGAAACTTATTAAAAACACAAAAAGAAACTAATTAAAAACGTGACTGGAACATGTACAAAAATTTCTCGTCCAGTCAGCTTGCGGACGACTTTACAACTGTTACCAATCTGGTAATGTTACACATTTGTAAACATTCATTGAGAGAAACAGAAGGCGAGCAAAAGGGAAGGTTGGCAAACTGCTGTTCCAATTTCTATTGCCAGATCTCACGAATGAATGATTTTGAGAGCAAAGACTTTATAAAAACTTTTGAGATTCATTGAGCTGCGCAAGTCTCGAAATAAAAATAAAAACGAGGTTTTTTTGATGGTAGACTTGACATCTAAGATTTACGCCCGAGTTACTTTTCTAATATACTGGAGCGGAGCAGTATTTTCGTTTTGTTCTAAAATTGATTACGCCCGTTGCGGACAGAATGAGAATAATGTACTTTTATACTGAATCACGACAAAGCATGCAAACGCAGTAGAAGATCTTGCAAAAAAGAAGAAAAAAAAACTAATTATATACTTTAATTGTTGGCCACAAAAAAGAATTAATTAGATTTTTAAGTAAAAGTATTTATGGTGCAGATAAACTTGGCAACTCCGGGAACATCGCGCCACCAATATTATGTGAACCAATGGTAGTTGCTGACTTATTACTGCCAGTGGGAAGTGCCTCATAAAAAAACTTCCCACAGTTTTTTCTCGCTATATACTTAGTAGCAAATTCCATATCCTTTCATGGTTTGATATCTTTCATAGAGATCATTTTAGAGACCTCCACAGAAACGTGAAAGAATAACGAATCAGAGGTCAACGAAACTTCGCACATCGCCTACCACTACCACTACCCACCCCAAGTCTTTTAACAACATTTTTTCACAATGGAAAAAAAAAAAAAAAAATACATCCATCAGGAAGCCGAACTTTATGATAAAGCGCCATCCGAGAGAGGTCCTAGCATCAATCTCTGTGAGTGGCGATTGGCGAACCAATTTCAGACTTATAAAGTGGACAAGTGGGCTCCCTCAAGTTCCTGCATAGTAGGTATACTTATGAAAGAACTCCCCCCTTCCCTCCTCTCACACTGCCATCGGACTTTTCCGCCTCCCCGCACCATCTTGAGACTTCCAGTGGAACAAGAATGACCCTTCCTGGTGGGGTCGCTATGACAACATCCGACAAAGGTCGGCAGGAAAGTCTTGGGGAATGGGCTGTTTGTTTCGGTCCTGCATTGGTTATGGGGCTTTACAGGGGAGGGGGAGATTTTTTTTTTTTTATATTTTCTCTTTAGAATACTTGGAAAGATCCAACTTAAACGAAAATCGAGTGCAGGTATTCCTGCGCCTACAGTTCTGATACCTATGTTGGCATCCACTCTAAAAATCACAAAAATTATATTTGTGAACCAATCTTTTATGTTTCTTATCCCCCCCCCCACCGGTTTTTTTTCTGAACTTTGAAAGCTGCTGCCGATGAGCAGAACACATTCAGTCTTGCTCAGTGGCGGCGCGTCATAAGGGCTAAGGGGGCTCAAGCCCCCCACTTTTCAGGAAGCCGGGGCTGGTAAATACAAATTTTCATCTCCAAGCCAAAAAAAATCAAATAACAATAAAAAAAAAAAGGTTGTCAAGTTCAAGCCCTCCCACTTTTTAGACCCACAAGCCGCCCCTGATCTCGCTGGCCCAGCTGCCATGTGCTAGTTCAGTAGCTCTGCTGATAGACAGTTCTAGGACTCCCAATATACAGCCATGCAGTGGCGTTGTGTGCAATATGGCAACGTTGGAGTTTGTCCGTTTAAAGCCATGTAAAATAGTGATTCAAGGGAGTAGACTGTGCACCCCCAATTTTTCAACATCTTTCATGACTTTAAATAGACTAGGCAAATAGGCACAACGTTGCCAGATTGCACACACCGCCATACTGCGGCCATGGGGCATGGTGGGGGAAAAAAAAGAATGGAACAACCTGCCGGATTTTTAATTTAGAACACAACATTTTCTCACAAAAAATAAAATTTAATCGTTGATTCGAGCATATATACAAGATAATTTGGAATTACAAAAAGTACAAATTCAGAGATAAACCTCATAAAAAGCAAAATTTCATTTCTCCAATGAAGACTAATTCTAGTAAAAATAAAAATTTTCTTAGGTTGGCATTAATTTGATTCTATTCAACATCGATGAGAAACAAATTAAGGTTTTTTCTTCCTTTCTGTTCCAGACACCCCAAAACCTCTCAAAGATAAAATACAGGTATACTGTTACAGTAAAACATCAACTAATGAATCAATCACTATTAATTTAACTGTTATAGTCATTTGTCAATCAATACTTCGATCAATATTGATACACTGTCTACACCCTACCAAATATCACAAATTAATTACAAAAACCTTGAAAAAATTGAAAAATTACCGTTCAGTAAGTAATTAAAATGGTGCATGACTCAGAATTAAAAATCTGGAGGTAAGTGATTGATGAACATAATCATTACTCATTAGTTATAAAAAAGAACAATAAATCTAAAAGGAATCGTGAAAATTTGAAAGGAACAGCAAGAATCGAAATTTGTAATTTCTTGCCTTCATGCATAGGAGAATGGAACATCATTGGCCACAAGAATCAAAATTTGTAATTTCTTGCCTTCATGCGTAGGAGAATGGAACATCATTGGCCACAAGAAAAAATTTCCCGGAAAATTCCTCATAATCTACACGGATCTAACGACCAATCCATTAATTTGACTTAAGTTATTTATAATCGAAGAGTCAAGGAGGAAAAAGATAAATATCACAAAAATCAAAATTAAAATTTTCACGGTCATCTCTAGTGGCACCTTTTTATTGTCAAGTTCAAATCCCTAATTTCGTCAAGTTGAAATGGAGATTTTGTCATGAAAAATGGGGATTTCGTCAAGTTCAATTTTGATATATTCAGCTTTTTTTCAGCGACACAACAAAATTTGGTTTTATTATTTTTATTTATTTTTTTTTTACCAATGGCACAACAAACGACAGGTTTTACATGGTCTTAAGAGGTAATTAAGGAGAAAAAAAGGTATCCAGCGGAGAGAGACGCAAAAGTGGGCTTGACATTTTTTCAGCGAAATTTTTTTGGTGAAAACCTTCCCCAAGACTAGGGTTTTGACCCTGTTCTTTCTATTGTTAAATTCAACTGTTCAATGCACTGTGTGATGAGTCCGATTGAGATTGAAAAACGGGTCACCGGTTTTCTTAAATTCGCGTAATCGCGAATTTCGTCAGCTCACAAACTCGTAAAATTGCAAAAATTTCGTCAATTTGCAAAATCGCGAAAAAAATAGCCGATTTTGCGTCAAATGCCAACTATCGTGTTTTCGCGGAAAAAGTCAGAATTTCCCGTTTTTACGCAAAGCGAAAAAAAGGTGCCTCTAGTCATCTAACGGGAAACAAAAGTACAAACTGAATAAAGATCTACAGGAGCGCAAGACAGTAAATTTTGGTGAATGGAAATATGTACATTGATTCTCATGAGAAAGAATAACCTTCAAACATCATTTTCCCCTTTTCTTCCGCTTAAAAACAAAAAACAGGTTTTTGTGCCATTTATCGTACTTCCCCTGGA
Organism: Trialeurodes vaporariorum; assembly: GCA_011764245.1. NCBI lineage: Eukaryota > Metazoa > Arthropoda > Insecta > Hemiptera > Aleyrodidae > Trialeurodes > Trialeurodes vaporariorum. The sequence goes on from VMOF01000013.1 coordinate 25,252,833, forward strand.
CTCTTTAATTGCCAAATGTGTTTATGGTGAAAATGAGTAGTAATTTGTCCATTCACCAAACCTGAGTCAAATGTTTCTTATGTAAATACATAATACATATTTTTTGTATTTTTGATTAGCGATATTCCACAAGTACACTTGGTGTACACATTATGTATTGTTATTAAAAGCGTGAAAACATCATAGGCGCAATAGATGGGGTCTTTTCAGCTTCAGAACATAAAACCAGGAGATATTTTAGCCCACCCAAATCGGTTGGCATCATTGAAACCCATTCAAAAGATCCAAGTCCTTGATGCACAGCAAATTCCCTCAGATTTGACTTTTTGCAAGAGTTTGAATGGATGAAATGCAAACTTGCCTATTTGCATGCTAAACCACTGAGCTTTAGGTATAAACCTCTTTTAAAAAAATCTAAATTTTTCCACATTATGTACACTTTTTGCTCTCCAGAAAATTTTGTTCCAACCAGAGACAACAGAGACCACGCACTAAGCTGATCGCTCGGTGGACGATTTTATTTTCGGAGACTCGACAAAATAACAAGGGGAAAAATAACCAACAGCTCTTATGTGGATAGTTGATCAACGACCAAAACATTGATTCTTTGTTCTGATTGGCTACTGACATTAACTTTTTTGCTCAACATTCCACAAAAGAGCCGTTGGACGTTGCTTTGTAGCGACCCAAAAAAAAAAAGTTGCCACAATGGGCGAGATAGGTAGTGCGTAGTCTCTGTTGTCTCTGGTTTCGACCACTTAATGTTCCTGGAAGGGTAGTAAATAAAGAAGTTGATTTCTGAAAACAATGGTACTATGACTATTATGCAATAAATGGGTGTAAAAATTAAAATAAAAAGAACATAAATCTACGAATAATCAACAAGGAATAAAGTATCTTGATAAATATCTTGGATGAAAAAAAAATAGTTCCAAAAAAAAAAAAAAAAAAAATTCACTCTTTAGCATGAAAATAAATTAAATGGATTAATGAGCATTGATGAGGATCATGGATCCAACCACCAAAATAAATTGACACAACTCAGTGAGACTAAAAAAATAGTTGAACAGGCAAATCAAATCTACTGGATGCGAATAACTTATCATTGATTAAGTACTTATAGTCTTGCGCTGACTTTTCAGAGAGAAGTATTTAATGCCAAATCAAGCCAAGAAACAAGTACATATTGCACAAAAATAAAAGAAAAATAGTTTAAAATCGAAAGCTGATTGTTGAGGCTTGATTAGAAGTCAATTTTTTAAGAAGGTTTTCATTCATAAATTTAATCACATATTCGTCCGCAACACAGCCGCACTAGCCCAAAATGCCCTCCAGAGGACAGTAAAAAAACTAAAAAAAGTAAATTTTAAACATCGTGGAGCTTGGATAAGCAAGCAGATATTGGCTCAAAAACAGAATTATAAAACGTAACAATTCAGGATAAAACTAGAGTCGAATCATCGATGTTCTTTGGTCAGTTTATCTTGATCAGATTGTTTAATTTTCTTATACTACTCATATCGTGCTTTGGGCTTCCGGCTTTGGTCGTCCCAGTGACAAAGGAATTAGTGTTTCGAGGTCTGAATAAACTAAGTAAATTATTTTTCTCTGCTGTTTTCAGTCCCTGGAAAAAAAAGTTTAGAATTTAGCAAGAGCAATGATGAAATTAACAAGAGACTACAACGATACGATATGATATGATGGAATACAACAATTTTTTTTCACTATCATCAGTGGAGCTCAGAAAATTTCGTTGTTATTTTTTCCAAATTTTGATGTTATTTTTTACTGACTGAGATTATATTAAAGGCTGATTTCAATGATATTTATGATGAGATTTTTGAGTTTTTCAAGGTAAACGTCAACTTACTATTTTTTGCGGCTATTTCTGGATCTGGTTTTATTTTAAGATGCATGTCTCCAAGGATTGTGCAGTTCATTTATAAATATATATCTACCTTTTTAAATTGTTTACATATACACAGGTCAACCTCCCCTAAAAAAAGGCACATTTCACCTTGAAAAAAGATGCCATTTTTCAATATTGTCTTCTTCAATACCACAACCCCCAAGATTTGAGGTTGAGGTCACACGGGTTCTATTTTCTACTGCCACTTATGAGTTGTGGGAGACTCTTACTTTGATAAAGCCAATGAAAACTAACCTCAAAAAGGTAAACAACCTATTTCTGTGTGATCTTTTGGGTGTTTTGGAGGTTATTGAAATGTAAACAGACATTTATAGCATGAACACGCTGCGCCTGTGATTGTTCTGAAATTCATCGGAAGACCAATGAGCTTCATCAAAACAATATCGGCTTTATCGTAAACACTCCCCAGAAATTCTAATACATTTCCCCCAATTATTGGAGCGGAGAATTCTAGAACGCTCCCAACAGTGTTTTCGATCTGTTCAGAAGCTTGCGCCTCAAATTTTGGACATACTGATCTATGAATTTCAGGAGTTAAAATTTAGAGAATGCTTCAAAAAAGTTGCCTCACAAAAAATACCGAAGAATTGGTTCTCAATTGATGTCGTTTTTCTGAGTTTTTTACTTGCTCGGAGGATAAAGAGGAGGGCCTATGTTCAATGTAATTTTACATACCTTCATTTCTAGTATTTTCTGGAATTCTGGAAGATCGGATTCTGGTAAAAGTCTCAAGAACTGATCAACGAATGCATTCTCTGGTTCTACTGGTGACATGACAACTTTCAAAATCAGCTCTGCTTTCGTCATGCCTTTCAGGACAACTTTTGTAAAACTGTAAAGCAAAATAAACATTACACAGGCTGATTACAAAAAGTTACGGGAGTAGAAAAACGAGACACATTTTAGAAGGGAAAACGTCGAAATGGATTTACAATGTAGAAAAAAATCAAGAGACGTCCAAACTTTTTAGGCCTCTAAGGGACACCTTTGTGGAGAAAGGTCCATACCGATTTCTTAAAGGAAACCGTGTTAGGGCGAGTGAAACGTAGAACATTTATGTACTTTTGAAAACCAAAAGTAATTTGCGTTCTTTTGAAACAGTTTTAAGTCAGGGCTCCATAAGCCACAATACGGACCTGCCGTTTTGCGTACACTTAATGGCATTTTTCAATTAACCGATGATTCCACCGGTTGAGAAAAGATCACGATGTTCAGCTCAGTGAATGACTGTAATGCAAGGAAATAATTGCATCTGTAATCTTTTCTCAACCGGTGGATTTTTCGATGATTTTAAAAAACTAGCGGGCATTTTAAATAATTGACGGCGTTTCCACCAATTGAGAAAAAATTACAGATTAGAGTATTTTTGTCTATTACAGTCATACACTGAACTGGACTGTGTAATCTTTTCATAACCAGTGGAATCATCGGTGAATTGAAAAATGCCATTAATTATACGCAGAACGGCAGCTCTGCCACAATATTAAATTAGTTCATACTCCCTTGCTCCCTCTCCATGTCAATCACTAAGACCGGTTTCAATTCTCAGTGCTAGTGCTCTGTCTTCTTTTATTATGTCTTTGGTCCAGATTTTACTCTGGCACTTTTATAGAGGTTGCCAGGTTTTTGAAGTTTTAGATCAATGATCACTTGCTCAGACCGGATTTACGTAAAATTCTGTAGCCCATGAGCTAGTAAAAACTCACCACTATTACTCAGAAATTTTACCGGTCACAAAGCAAAATCACCAGCAAAACCACCTCTTGAAATTTGCTACCAGAGTTGATTCAATCCAATTATTTTAGTGACGTCACACTCAAACGGTCTATCATAGAATAATACAAAATTTCAGCCTTCCGATCTTTGGAAGTAAAGCAAAAGAATTTTCTAGGATTTAAGAAAAGAAATAAAAGCTCTGTAAGCTGATACAAGTGGCTTCAATTCCTTATAGCTGAGACAAGTTCCTTAATTACCTGGCCCGATCTTTGGAAGTAAAGCAGAAGAATCTTCTGGGATTGAAAAAAAAAAGAAATAAAAGCTCCTTAAAGCTGATAAAAGTTGTTTCGATTTCGTAAAGCTAATACAAGTTGTTTCAATTTCGTAAAGCTGACAATGAGACAAGTTCCTTTAATTACCTGGCTAGATCTTTGGAAAGTAAAGCAAAGTAATTTTTTAGGATCTAAGAAAAGAAATAAAAGCTCCTTAGAGCTGATACAAGTTGCTTCAATGGGGCAGTTGCAAGGGTCTGGAATTTTGGGTTTTTTATAAAGATAATGATAGTACTTGATGAGCTGAGACTAATGGTGCATTTGGTTTTTTCTTAAGTATCCCGGTTTTAGAGATACACACGTGTAAAGTTGCAAAAAATCGTGTGCGTGGTGACGTCACTACGCAGAATTCCCATTTAATACAATGTATTTTGGGCCAAAATCTTATTTCCAGAAAAATGGGACTTAATTAGTAACCAAAGGCATCTTTGTTCTCAGTTCATCAAGTACTTTCACTTTCTTTATAAAAAACACAACATTTCAGACCCTTGCAACTGTCCCATTCCTTAAAGCTGAGACAAGTTCCTTTAATTACCTGGCCGGGGCTTTCCTGCTGATTTGCGATCCGATTGAAGGTAAATCTAATAAGACCGTTTTCAACATATGGGTATCAAGAAGCAATTGCTCTGCTCCGACAGTTGACATAGGCTTACACTTGTAGAGGAACTGGATGAACTTTGGAATGAACGAACTAAAAAGAAAAATGAAAGTAATAAAATAAAAGCATTAAAGTTTTGCAATGGTAATAATAAGTGATCAGGTATTGATAGTTAATAGGAAGTTAGTATTAAATCATAGTAGGACAAAACATGAAAAAAAGAGTGGTTTGAGAAAGTCTTTACTACCATTTATAGGATCCAGTGGCAGCTCAGGCGATTTGGCAACAATGCTCTCCATCCCTTTGGATCAGAGACAAATAGAGACAGAGCATAACGCTAAAATACATAGGGAAGATTTGAGGCACGATGAATTCAACAAAACAACAGTTAAAACCCCTCTGATGTTACATGATGTTGAACGGTAACATTTAGAAAACACAGGGGATGGGCAGGGAAGTGAAGAGGAGGATGCTCACCATTCAACGCCATGCGATATCAGAGGAGTGTTGACTGTTGTTTTGTTGAATCCACAAGAATTCAGCGTGCCTCTGCTGCAGGCAGTGCTTCGTCTCTATTTATCTCTGCTTTGGACTAATGCAAAACAATTAATTGTTGCTGAAGCACTGCTTCACAATCGAATAAATTATTTTACATTGAATCTAGTGGAGAAAAACATTGTTGCCAAATCACATTGAGCCGCCACTGGATCCTAACAATAGCAATAAAAACTTTCCCATACCACTCTTTTTATCATGTATTGTCCTCCTATGATTGAACCACTGATAGGATCAAGACAAAATAAACCTTAAAACTACATACCGTATCCTCCCGCGTATAAGACGCACTTGCAGATAAGGCGCACCCCAGATTTTGAGAGGACAGTAAAAAAAAATCCTGCGTACAAGCTGCACATTGCGAGGGTTGAGGAGGAATAAAGTAGAGAAATAAATTGAGAAAATAGCCTGAAAGAGGAGAAAAGGAACGTTTATTCTAGACTTGTATCTATCCTTTATCACAATCAGGAGTCAGCAGACTTGCCACCGTTCGGAATCGGACTCGTCTTCAAGATCGCTGAGCGCTTCCTGTTCGTCGGCTTTGTTTTCGTTGGCTTCAGTTTGCCCGGGTAAGGGTCGCGGCGCAGCGCTCTTCACGGGAGGCGGCGGCATGGCGCTGGCCAAAGTACGGGTGGCGCCACACCATATCTTCTAAGCCCGTGTCGAGACAGAGGTTATGGGTTTGCTTGAGTGATGCTGACCTTTCGATTTTCGGATCCTGGTGACTCAAAATTTATGATGAGATTCTTCAATAACTTCCGCGATGATAAACAAAATCGGTTGTTGCTCTCTACACGTGTCAAAAAGACGTTACAGAATGATTACCAAAAAAAATTGATGATAAATCGTGCTTTTTTTGGCAAGTTTCGTAAATAAGGCGCACCCTGAATTTGAAAAGTCAAACAGTGGAAAATAGGTGCGTCTTATACGCAGGAGGATACGGTGTTAATTAAACAAATTCAATTACAGCTTGTGCTTCGCAAAGATGTTCCACATAACTCTACAGTAATATCACAAAATACTCTGATCAGAACGGGAACTCTAATTTATTTTGAAACATTCTTTACTTCGGGTGTATTTGAGTTCGCCATGTTAAAAAAAGAGCACTTACGGCAATCTTCGGTAACTGGCTAGGTTGTGATAGGTTGTGGATCAAATCTGATTGTAAATATAACCTGAAAAAGCATGTCCGCCATCTTGAGAAGTGAGCAAACACGATCTCCATTTCTCGCGCTGGTAAATTCCAAATCTTGTTTCCATTCGCTCTTATAGGAGTTTCTGTTCTGATTGTAATATTTTATGGTAATATGATCAAACGGGTTTAATCAAACTGCCGGATTGCCAACTTGACTCTTCCAAACTTCAGGCATTAACTTGACCAAAACACCTCAGAAACGGATTTTATTGGTTTTATTTGCTGAAATTATAGAGGAGACGGAACATCAAAATCTGTTTGGTTGGGTACGAAACACTTGAGTAAATTTACACTAGAATAGTCCCCTACAACTGTAAAAAGAGTTTGCAGCAGACCCATTCACAAGAGACATGATTTACTTGCAATACTTACTTAACAAACTTTATACAAAATTGAGTGAAGTATTTTCTAGAAGACGCTAAGTTATTTCTAATTATAGGCACAGTGGTTTTCAAATGAGTTGTGATGGCTCCGACATAACCACTTTGATCGCCAACTGCTTCCACATTTGCCCAGGGAATCTGGAATACAAAAGAAATTGGGTAGAGGAAAATTAGTGAAGGGGAAAAATCATCTGTAGGACCCTCTTAGGACTACCAGGTGCATTGCTGGGTGCGATGCGATGTACCCTGTAATTACAGCCAACCTGCATCCTGTGAGCATTATTGCTTTACCAAAGATTTCTCTATCATCATCTCTTTCAGTTCAGGGCTGATTTTCATTTGATAGCTTGAGAACCTGAATCTTTAAACAGAGCAGCTGTTACTGTACCCGCACTTTAAAATTATAATGTGCTATAGGTTAAATTTTTTTTTCAAAAAGAAATTCTCACCTTGCTCATTGCAATTAGAGGAGGTTCACAGGCCATTTCCAAGTCTTGAACTAACAACTGAATACAATTTGATATGACACTGAAACAGAGAATAAATTCGTTAAAACGTAAACTCAACGTGCTTCTTTCAAGAGGATTTTCTTTATTTTACTTAGCTCAAGCAAGTCCTTGTGCATTTTTTTTCTTTTCTTTGAAAGTGGGTTTCAGATATTCAGTATTTTTTTTCCGGAATTTGTATTTGAGTGCGCTTAAAATCTCTGTGGCGAAAGTTTGCAATGCATCTCACGGATAAGCACACAAAGCTAAAAAATTCAAAAACACTCTAAAAATTCACAAAAGCACAGTACGTAAATCCCAGAAAAATCCTGGAACCCAGGCTTCAGCAATTTTTATACTACAAAAACAGAATTAAAAAATAGTGAGCATGAAAGTCACTAGGAATAAAAAGACATGAATCAGACACGTTTATAAAATTTCAGACTTTTCTAATTCAGATTAACTCTTTGACAGCTACAGACAAGTATACTCGTGATGGAGAAACTTCTCCATAGAGCTACGGACGAGAATATTTGCAAGATTCCTAGATTCCTAAAAAATCGTAAAAAAAAAACGTAAATTCGTAAATTTGCATGATTGTCCATTCCTAATCTACCTGTGCAAGTGCTGCACCTGCATTCCTAACCCAGCAGTCAAAGGGTTAACTGCCAAACATGTTTTAAAGACCGTCCATCTCCTTCCCATCGAAAGGATTAAAAGAAAAGACTTACTTATGAAAAACATCTTGTTCCTGCGATAGGTTGATCTTATCAGCTAGCGGTGGGTCGATTTTTTCTTTCAGCTTCTCTTCCAATTGTTGGGTCGTTTCCAAACAATATTCAGCCGATGTTAGAATACTTAAATAAAATAAGAGAAAAAAATAAACTGGAGAGCAAGAAAAATTTTGAATTGAAACTAAGGAATAAATTGAGATAAAAAGTACAAGGAGTATACGTCGCAGGCAAATCGCAATCAGAAAAAAATCAGATCAAGCATAATGTTGACTTATAGAATAATTGTATCAAGATTTACATTAGCTCATTTGATAGATAATAAGCTGGCAAAAATGGTGGTTACATCAGATTAGGTTTATTTTAATTAGTTTTTTACGGGTGGTGTTTTAGATGAAGTATGTTCAAACAGCTGTATTTGATTGCTTCAAAAGTCCATAAAAGAGGACCAGTTGAGAAAAACTTAATTTGTGGATAGTAATAGGTTTATTAGCTTATTGGCTTTAAAATGAGCTAAATCAAATCTCGAAATGATTATTCTATAGGTCACCATTACGCTTGATCTGATTTTTTTTAATAATAGATAAGCGGCTTTCTCTTTGCCTTGGCAAATTGCAAGCCGATTGCAATTTGCCTGCGACATATAGAACATAAACAGAAATGTAGGAATACAGGAAATACAGAAATATAGTTCAACCCTTCATTGACTGGATAGCGATTTACGAATTTCCACGATTGACTATACATTTTTCTGACCCAGACAGCAAAGTTTTTTTCTGTGATTCTGTGAAATGCAAATAAAATTGCAAACTTTTATTTGCAACATGGGTATGTGACAATGAGAGTAACAAGTGGACTCATTTATACTAAAGGGACCCACTAGACTTCAGACGTTGCCATTTTTACTTGACTTTAATATTATTATAAAATAATATTTAGACCTAGTGCAAAGAATTTATTGAAACTTTCAGAAAACTTCCCTTCTCTATGTTAACCCTTTCCACTCCACTTAAAAATGGGGGAAAATGCTGTTTTTAAGAGTTTTTCAATAGTGTGTGTTGACCTGCGGTCAAATTAATTTTGTCGACCACAGCTGGCCCGTGGAGCGGAAAGGGTTAAGTCTTGTTCCTAAAAATATCAAGCAATTTTGTCCATCAGATTATTTTTAAAGGAATTAAAAGTCAAGTTTTAATGGCAGCATCAAAATACTAGTGGATCTGTTTGGTAAAAATGCGTCCAAGTTCCTTAGCGATAGAGTTAGAGCAGAGCTGTTGTTTCCCGTATAGTTAGTGACATTTTTCAAATTCACCGATGATTCCACCGGTTGAGACAAGATTACACAGTTCAGTTCAGTGTATGACTGGAATGCTCAAAAGTACTCTGATTTGTAATCTTTTCTCAATCGGTGGAAATGCCGTTCATTCATTAAAAAATCCGCAAGTTTTTTAAAATCATCAACGACTTCACCGGCTGAGAAAATATTACGGATGCAAGTATTTTCAAACCTTCCCGTCATACACTGAACTGAACTGTGTCATCTTTTTTCAACGGGTGGAAACATCGACGAATTGAAAAATGCGATTAATTATACGCAAAACGGCAGCTCTGAGTTAGAGACTTCATATTCATGAATTTTCTTGAATTGCGTACACTGGAAATTCTTGCCAAACAATATTGAACAATTTTAACAAAAAAATTCAAATAAAATTACTACGGTAACAGCAATCAACATAGAAACTATAAAATGTGAAGGGCATTAGAAAACTGTAGGGATGGGCGAATATTCGAAAACTCGAATTTTTTTTTCCATATTCGATTTGAGCTCGAACTTGAAAATCTCGAATATCCGAATATATTCGGTGGAGATAATTCGAATAGTATCAGGAAGTATCGCATTCCTGTCTAAAAATTGCACGCGAGTGCATTTTTTCGTAATTTTTTTGTTTTGAAGAATCTGAGCGATCAAGATAACACGGTTTTCGAGGGTAGCGGATTCGCGAGTGGAGGAGAACAGGAGATAAGGAAACTCCAACACTGCTTGCCCGCATCGGCTGCTTTAAACACCCGCACACGTGCCGCAGCATTTAGGATCTTACACTGTTGCGCGACTGCACCGGGAAAACATAAAAAAAAACGACAAAAAGTCGAGAGCGAACGCGGCGCACCATAATCTTCCCTTTCTCTCACTCTCTACGCGAATTTACAATTTAAATGCGGGTAATCCTCCTTGATTAAAATTAAAAATTAAAGAAAGGAACATGAACCCCCCGCGTTGTAACTCTGGGGCAAGCGAGCATTTCGTCGGGTAATGCAGCAACGCTGTTTTTGTCTCAGCGCCTTGTCGCCGACCCGGCCGCGCGGCGTTTCAAAGGATTTGTTGTTGTTTACACCGCGACATCGCGCGCACCGGGCACGAGTTTTTTTCTCTTTTTTCTTTTTTGTTATTACTGGTTGTCTGACTATTAAAGGACTAGGTTCTCAGAAGACTATGAAAAGTTCAAAGTTTTGGGAGGTAATTTTTGTGTTTTTCTTTCTTTGTCTCTTCCCCACAGCAAATTAATATTTGTCCAAAAACTTGAATACTATTAGATCATCTTACAACAATTTTTACTCTCGTTACTCGAACTGAAAGTTTTGTTGGTCAAAATTAAATATGCTGTTGTATTTTTTAGAAGATCTTTAACTAGGCTTGTGTGATGCCCAGTTTTGGGCTTCGAAGTTCGATGTCCAAAAAACATCAAAATTTTATCGATGCATCGAAAAGAATTTTAACTTGTCAAAAATGAGCAATCCCTGAAAATCATGATACTTTTATATACTTCAGAGATGGTTGAAGAGGAAAAAATTACTCTTAGGTCAGTTTTTAGTCAAAATATCGATAACTAATAAGTTTCAATCCATCGATTGATATCTACATTAGAATCGAACCCATTCGACGGCAGGAAAACATTGTAACTTCGATTGATGCATCAAACATCAGACAAGCCTAACTTAAATATTGGGAGGCTGAATGAAACATGCTTAAGGGAATTTTTTACAAGAACTTGAACATAGAAAATGCATGAATTTCTCGGATTGTTGCTCTGATTGAAGAGCAAGATGGTTTCGGCGTTGAAAAAGTAAAAATTTTCAATAATCGAAGGGTAATCGACAATTTGTCGAAAATATACCATATCCGATTCGAATTCGAACTTTTTTGGAAATATTCGATTCGAGTTCGCTCGAAAGCAAAAAAGCCATATTCGCCCATCCCTAGAAAACTGTGAAGAAAGGGACTTACAAACAAACTCTGGCTTGTTCTTGAGGTGTGTATCTACTGACCTCCGCCTGACCAGATCTCAAAGAAAAGTCACGAAGAAGTACAGCAGCCGATGAAAGGTCTTTGAAATCTCTTGTAATGTTACTAACACTGGCAGTGAGAGAGGGAACATTACCGCCTAACCTATTAGAGAGATTAAAGAAAAGAACATCAGAGCTGCAATAAAATTTCAAAAAAAGATGGAAGTTATGCACATTAAAGGTATCTCTTCACTAAAATTAGCAGTAACAGTTAGAAAATAATCTGAATTGGAAATGAGGAGAGTTTTAACCCGAAAAATCAAGGACAAATACTTTGGCTAGAGTTTTTGGTCTGGTTCTTTCAATCCCCAATTTCTCTTGTTCTAGTCTCTAGATAAGTATTTGTATAGCCCTTCGTACAAGCTCAAAGAAGGCTCCTCGAATTGGCATTGACGAGCTGAGATCCACCACAAAACGGCAATTGAGCCAACCGTTGTATGTTTAGTTGATGTTCCGTGAATTCGTCAAACTGCAGAGTTGTTTGACGATGTATGGTATGTCATCTGTTCACCAATCTACATTCAACAAAACCAATAAACCCGTTTTGGAGGTGTTTTGGACAAGGTTATGTTTGAATTTTATAAATGTCAGGTTGGCAATTCTACAGTTTGCAGTGGATTTCGGCTCACTGATGCCAATTTGAGGATCCTACTTTGAGCTTGTCCAAAGGACTGATTATAAAAAAGAGCAATTAGGATAATTTTCAAATTTGGCAAAGATGAATCATGCAAAGAAATCTTCAAAACTAATGAGTTGATTAGCATACCATCATTTAGAATCTCACGCCTTGCCGGTAAATATTTTATGAAAGAAAATGGCTTGAAATAAATGGATTATAGATATACAATATTCGCAACAGACAATGCCCCAAAACTATTGTACCAGAGAAAAATGATAGCATGAATGAGAAATTGAAGATACATACATAGCTCGAAAGTATTACAACACTCTACTCGATACCTTGAAAGATACTATAGATAAAAGGATATTTAAAAGAAGACTAGAAATATGCAAATTAGGATATTACTCTGAGCAAGAATTTCTTAATCACAAAAACTAAAATGATAAACAAGTGTGTTATACTGTTACTATTTGAGCCATTGACAGTGCACAGAGCCTCCAAAAGGACATTATAATTGTACTGAAAATAAATGAATAAAAAATAAATAGATAAAAAACTACGCTTCTTAGTCTGTGAATTTATGAAGTTATTTTCTTTTAATTTTAATCTTCACAAATTAAATTCAGTTGATAAGATCAACACACTTACTTGGGTAGATTGTTTTGTAAAACTCTGTTTGCATACTCTCGAAGGTATTTTTTCAGTGTTGCGGCTAAAGATAACATGGGCTGCCCGTTACTAAGTTGGGTACATTGTACAAGACATTTTCTGTAAAAAACAAAAAGATCAGCACAGCTTGGTAACACAGCCGCTGAGTTGGTTTCACAAGTTGCTTCTGCTTTGCTAAGCTCAACCTTAGAATCAGCAATAAAACGTTCCATTAACTCGTACAAGTTTCTAGAAAAGAAAAGAAAAAAAAGAATCAAACATTAAACCTTTATCTGAATGTCACAGAAAAGACAATTTTGGACGGCTGAAAAAGAATGAGTCTCAAATTGAGATAGCTTGCTTTTAAATCTGACAATTTATCCTAGTCCCAAAGATTCAGCCAAAGTTAAATTAGGTATCTAGTTTCAAACAGGTCTAACTCCGATGTGACCCTTCAATTTGATTTTGCAGTTTAATTTTTTAACTAAGAACCAAAGGATACAATTTAATAAAATGCAGAAAGCAATTTTTTTTGGTACAAAGAAGTACACTAAAAAGTTTGATTAAAGTTCATTCATCAATTTTTTTTAAAAAAAATAAAATATGCGAGAAATTTTGAAACGTGACAATGGAGTTAGACCCCATTGAAACTAGGATGCTCTGTTAACCTTTTCTAAGTCAAACTGTGATACGTACTAGAATAGTATCTCACATCCTATGCCAAAGTTAAGTTTCATCAAGACAGCCAAAGACAAGTGGTGGACCTATTATTTGGTCGAATTCTGATTAAGATTTGGATTTAGGTTCAGTTCGATAACGTTACAAACTCACAGATCAAAAACGACCCAAATTTCATTACAGATCCATCTAGACCCTCTGAGAAAATTTTTTGGTTCAACGTTCATCTCACTTGGAATTAGCAAGGACAGCAAATTAGCTGACGCTCACATGCCACAACAGGCCTCTCCCGAAAATGTCAAACCTAATGATCTGACAGTTCATCATGAGATATGAAAAATGAATAAGTCAATAGGTGACATTTTGGTGAAATTTATCATTGCATGAAAAGGACTCTTGTCTCAGACAAATCAAATATGCCCTAAAAGGCACAGTTTTCCTTAAACAAAAATTTTCTTCACTTGCATTGCTGGCAAATGGTAATCTTGCTGCAAAATCTGAAATGAGATTGGGCCCACTGCAATGAAAACTTACCGATCTAAACTTTCAATGTAAATATATAAGAAAGGTTGGAAACACTGTCCGATAATCCCATGGAAAGGCGAAACAGTGTCAGGTTTGGTTTCATGATTTGGTGAGGGTCCTTCAGTGGGATTTGAGGGGTCCATGTTCTCCGTGAAAACAGTTTCCTCAACATCAGATTTTAATGAGTCTTCGCCTATAAAATCCTGGAATCCACCAAATCTAACATTAAATTATATTATAAAATTTGGAACAGTTTCAGAGTCTTTATTCAAGAAATGCCATCCATCGATTGAAACAGTGCAGTACATGTGTGATGTGTAGTGTAAGCACCTTAGGGTGGGTCAAAAAACAACAACTTACAAATTCAGAATTCTTAGTTATTGGGTTATTGCCTTGTTGGGGTAGGGTAGGGGGAAGAAACTGTGAAAGGAATACCCTGGTTTCTCATACCCTATTTTACATCAGGGAAATCCCCAGAACCCTTTATAAAATTCTGGGGAGATCCCTAGGCCTAGGCTCCCTCTTGAAATTCTTGGAGCACAGTTATTCTTCAATATATTGTAAAAGCTTTAAGCAAAAATAGTGGTATTTGTTGACTATTGCACACAATACCCAATTGCGCAATACTGCGAACAATAATTTGTTGTTTCATCTTAAACTGAGTCATTTCTGTTTGAAGAAAATCTTTGATGACGGTCATAAAAAGTGCACCTACCTTGGATAATTTATTAGGATCACTTGCTTTCTTATTTGTGAGCGTTACACCACTGAATCTTCTTGCTAGTAAATTTTCAAAGTTATCTGTCCTCTGTATAGCATACAACAATAATTTCACATCTAATTCATTTTTCCGCTTAGTCATTAGTTTGGTCAATTCATTTCTGTAGAGTAAAGAAATGTGTGAATGAGATAGGGGAAACAAAAAACATTTAAAGTAATCCATACAAAGAATGAGACGCTTTTAAATGGTGATCTGACAGACAGACTTTCGATAAATATTGCAAAAAGAGGCGTTTCTCTTTCAATTCCTGAAAGAGTTCTAGAAGAAAGAAAATAAAAGTACTTTGGCTAGAGTTTGTTTCAGAAGTGCGAGAGTAGCTCACAGATGATCTTTGGCAAATAATCAATTTTTATTCCTTTAAATCTAAACAAACCTCCCCTACAACTTTGACCATTTGGTTTTTGGCTCACTGATAACTTTCGGCAAATTTTCAACTTTCATTCCTTTATATCAAAACGAAAATTACCTGCGACTTTGACTTTCTGATTTTAAAGCGTTCCTCAAGGAAAAGCCAAAACGCAAATTCGTTTTCATTTATTTCCCCTGAATAGTATGAGAAATAATGTTGAAACGTTCCAAAGGTTATCAGTCTCAGTGCGCCTACACTTCTGAAATGATCTCTTTCTATCTCATTTCTCTTTTTGCTCTCATCTTTGCAATGTTCTTTCATCTTCACTTCTCTTTCAACATGAAAATAAAGCCTCACTAACTTTTTCCCTACTTATGATGAAGCAGAAAGATACCTGCATAAAACAATGTAACAAAAATAAATAAACTACGATGGGTCTGTTGCATACTTTTGCTACAACAATATAGAACCTTGATTCTTATGTAAGATTCGGCGAAAATAACGATGTGCACATTAAAAACATTCAAAATCCACTCATTAACTCAGGAAATCACTTCAATTTTAAACAGCCCGCGCTACACTAGACACTATTTGCACCGGTATACTACTACATAGACGGAACCACCGTGCATAAGTAAACAACATCGTAACTACAAAATGATGGACTTTCTTTTTTAACACGTGAAATATAAGCTGCATTTGCTGTCTGGTCTTTTCGGATTATTAAAGATTACAAAATACAGTGAAAACCGCTTGTCTCGGACACCGCGTTAGCCGGAAAACCGCCTATCTCGTATTTTTCGGCCGGTCCCGTTTTTCCGTCCATAAGAACAATAGAAAAAAATCCCGCGTTAGCCGGAAACCGCGTTTCTCGGAAAACCGCTTGTCTCGGAAATTTCTCCGGTCCCAAAGCATAAAAAATCCCGTACGTCTCGGATTTTTACGAAACTTTTTTCTTTTTCCTTCATTTCTCCCTCCAGTTTACCTCCCGAACATGTTTAGCTGGTCTCCTTCCATTTTTTTATCATGAATCAGCTGAATCAGCTTCATCGGCGCGGTGAAGAGTGCCACCCCTCTGCCGCGAAGTCGCACGAAAGTTTCGTTAGGGCTCATTTCACACATCGCCATGATCGTCTATCAGAGATTAAGATCTTACAGGTTGCGGGAGTGCGCGGGGTAGTTGTTGCCTGTCGGCGAGATAAGCGCGATTCTCAGACCAACAGTCTGCATCGGCAGACGCGTGCATACCCTCAGGCAGTGCAATTCGTGGCGTAGCGATAGCGATGCGGTGCGGTCGGTGGCGCCTACTCGTCGCGTCGGATTGCAGGGACTAAATAAGTAATGCTGAAGCTTGACATGACAGGCTGCCGCGCCGGCTGGTGAGCATTTACGGGGGGTTTAACCCCTCGCAAGTATTTACTCTCACTCATACTCACTGTCCAACGTATTTTGTTGGGGGGGGGGGGGCGCCAAGCCGTAACATTTATTTGGTCCCAGATCTTTAGATCATTCAACAACCATGCCGACAAATAGTTACTGCTCTTCATCATAATGAACCGTGTGTGTCTCGCACTTATTTCGCGGATGTTTGTGTGTAACACCGCTTTGGCAAAATCAAAGTTTCAATAAAATTCCAGCTGCGCCATTTCACCGATTTTCGCGGAGAGCGATGACTTTTTTTTTCATTGTGAGGCGGGGGGGAGGGGGGGTAGAAGCCGTCTCCTCCCCCCAATGGCACCGCTTTGAAGCTTGGTAACAAGATAAGCCGTTTCTGATAACGAAAAATATACGTGGATAGAGGGTGAGACACTTTTAGCGAGATAACACGAAAATCGACCGCAATTATCGCGATTTAGGACATCAGGAGCAAAAAACCGTTTTTCTCGGAAAACCGCTTGTCTCGGATTTTTCGGCTGGTCCCGAGCCGATCCGAGACAAGCGGTTTTCACTGTAATATAAGAAATGTACGCATCTAAACGAAACATTCCAATGTTTGTAAGTTCTGTTCCTGTTTACATAAACGAGATGATTCCATCTATGTAGTTATAAGTCGGTGATATAGTGTCTAGTGTAGTGCGGGTTGTTTGAAATGGAAGGTATTTTCTGAGTTAGTTAGTAGCTTTTGAAAGTTTTTAATATGCACATCGTTACTTTGCAGAATTTTACATTAGAAACAATGAGTTATATTGATGTAGCAAAAGTACGCAACAGACCCATTAGGTATGATAATTTTCGGAGTTTAGTATCTCTGCTCGATAACTCACCTAGTAATGTTACAAAACTCGACAGTGATTCGTTCTGAGAGTTCCCAGTGCGTAGGAAACATAGCACCAAACTTATCCTCGCACTGAAGTAGATGTTTCTTAAACCAAATATAACGTCTATCCAACTTGTCAATCCATGCGCCTTCCTCAGCCTCATGGAAAAGATGACTGTACTCGGAGAGTTGAAGAGAAATGAACCACTCTAATAAATCTTGCCTAATAAAGAGAACAAAACAATCAAACATCAAAGCAAACAACAAACATCAAACATCAACATCAAAAGCGAGATCATTTCTTTTAAAAAATTAATTTTTATTTAATAAAGATCACAGTATTTGAGCCCATTTCTGGAGAGAGGGCCCAATAAACAAAAGGTGAGCTCTTCAGACAAAAGTCTCTATCCTATCACAATGCTTTTTCCTCAGCAAAAGCACACCTGCTGTTTCAAGGGCCTTTTTTCCAAAACTGGCCTCATTTGTACTATGACCCTCAAAGAAAAGTCCTCCCATCGAAATCGTCCTGAATTTTTTGTCAATATTTTCCAAACAGTTTTAGATTTTTTAAGGCATACAGTCAAGTGTCATTTCTGATAAACTCAGAAAACCCTGAAAACTGCAAAATTAATTAAAGTTGGACGAGGAATGGAAGAATGAAAATTTCCCCCAGGATACTTTCTTTTGAAAGTCATAGCACTTGAAGATTACAGCAATATATTTATTTATTTAATTAAATTGATACAGGAGCCACCCTTAAGAGGGCTATGGTACAGGTCAAAAAGATCAGGTAGAATAGTAAGTTAACAAATGTTAACAAAGTACAGTTAACAAAGAAAGATGAGAAGCGTTATACAATATACATAGCATAAAGTCTCATGAATTTTAACTGAAACTAAACTGATGAACAGACTAAAGCCTTGGAAATCCACTCAAAAAGTTGTAAATGTTGTAATGAGTTCTGTTTTAAAATAGACCACTTCCAAACAGCAAACTTCTAATTTCTATAACAATAAAAAAGCAACTGCGACTCACCAGGTCCAGTCACCGAACGTAGATATGCAAAGATCGCAACTTCTCAAGTTGAGAACATCCGAAGATGCTATAACTAAAGTTTTAAAGCAACGATATCTTTGGTTGCTCACTTTGGTGACTGGCAGTTGCTTCTTTAATGGTAAGGAAATTGCAAACGCTCTGTATGAAATTGATAGATTATAAAAAGGAATTCGCAATTTTGTTCGAGGATTTTGAAAGATTCTAAGTGTGTTCAGTGGTCTCTACAAGTTAAAATTCATGGGAATTCATAGTCTGTATTGATAGAATAAAAATTGGCAAAAGACTCCTTCCAATAATCCAATTTTGCTTCAAACAAATGAAACAGTAATTCTCAGGTAAAATTTTGTTAGAAAAATTGTGAGTGCATAGACAAGTTTAAAAAAATAACTTCTTCACATGAGGGAAGCTTATAAAAGTTGGAATTAAAATAATGTAAACCTATAGTTCGTAATATTTTCTAGTAGCCAGCACTGACAAAGTGCCAGATTAGAGATAGAATTACCTGTATAGGAGGCAGGTTGCCTCACCAGGAATCGATTATTTTACAAAGGTTTAAATGGAGAAAATATGTTGTTGTCAAATTGCTCTCATCTTTACTGTTGGGAGGAATAATAGTTGAAAGAACTCACATGACTTTAGGGTCAAGGACTGAAATAACTCTACAGGCTTCGGCTAGTTGCCGTGTCGGAATGAAATTTTTGGCATTAGGTCCAGTGAAAGCCTCCCTGAAGTCTTCGTTGATTTGTTTCGCTAGAGATACTTGAATATCTTGAACCTGAAGCAAGAGAGAGGAAAGCACGCATTAAACCGAGTGGAAAAGATTATTTATGATGTCAAAGAAACATCTGGATGTTTTATTGATTTGTTGAAATCGTAAACAAGTTTCAGTGACGAGTTCAATGGATTCAACCATAAACTTGATGCGTGTGAAACTGTGATGAGTGACTGAATCAATAAAAACGAGTACCCGGGTGACCCAGAAAACCCGTAACAGTCATTTTTTGATGTTGAGGCATTCTTTATATTTTCACAGTCCCCTCCCCCCACTTACAGACGCCCATGAAATAAAAATCACTCACCTCAACAGATAATTGAGCAATTTGTGGAATGTCCGAGTAATTTTTGAAATGCGTCATAACTTCGATTATCCCTTGTAAGAGATTTACAATTTCACCATACTGCCTCTTTGTTGCAAGAGTCCTGTAAAATATTGAACCACAAATTACGTCTGAGCTAGAAAAGTGATGCTTGAAGGCCGCGGCGTAACATGGGATCTAGCAAGATTGGATTTTGTCCGTTTTAACACATGTTATAGATCAAATTTTAGAGCGTTCACTGCACACTCAAGCCTCTGATCTTTGGCATGGTTTCGAATGGATAAAATGCATCGTTGCCAGATTGCATGCTACGCCAGTCACCACTGCTTCAAAATGTGAAAACAAAAAAAAATAACAATAAAAAATTATAACAATGACTGGTCAGTTGCAACTTTTTTCTATAGAGCATTAGTGCATCAATTCTAATGTACATAATGTGATGCAAAACTATCAATTATGACAGCTCAATTTTTTTTTTTTTTTTTTTTTTTCTGTATCATTTCACTTAAGATTTAGATAGTGCTCAAAATCGCTGTGCAAAAAGTTAGAAAGAAATCCATTTATAATATTCAATGTATGTTTAATAAAAAATAAATTCAGATTCAAAGAGTAAACTAATGAATAGTGGTGTGTGCAGAAACGGTAACTAAGCAGACAAAGTCTCTCCCCCCCCCCCCACCAATTTTGAAGGGAAAAGTTTGATTATTTCATATTTGCACTCTTAAGTATCAGCAAATCCCAAGAAAAACCTGAAAACGTAACTGCTGATGAAAATAACAATTCTAGTAATTATTTGATTTATTTGCATGAATTTCGATTAAAACGAAGGTGGTTGAGAAAGGAAACTGTCTGAAAAATTGTCTGCCCGTTGCCCAGCTTTCTTGTTCCCAAACGTAAACAATCGAGAGGAAAATGAACGGAAAAGAAATAGCAATGATAGTAAAAATTTGAGTACTAACTTTAGATTTTCAACGCCGCCGAACAACATATGGACATGATTCAATGTTGTTATTGCAGAGGTCAGATTGCGTTTGGCGCAGTCTAGTTGTTTGATGTCTCTAGTTATTTCACGCACCATTTCTTCAGATTTTTCTGATTTCTCCTTGATGTTCCGGACATGAGCGAATAATTTTCGGATAACGCGTTGGGCATCTTCTAAAGCAGCTCGACCATCCTGTAATTTAGAAATTGGTTACTTAGGCCTTTTATTGGACGTACAATTTATCTGTCTCTTTGAGAGTACATCTGAAATTCATTGATGACTTCAAGGTGGAGCTAAACCTGTTTCTACTTCAGTAGGGAAATCCAGTTGGCTTAGACAAAAAAAAAAAAAAACAATGAAAATAACCTACCTGTCCAGCATTCGTTTGACCTCTGACGACTACTCTAATTTCTTCATCTATCAGTTGAATTTTATCTTCCATTTTACCGATGACATCATCAATATTGGACAGCGACTGCTCCGTCGGAAATAACGTATTGATGTAGTTGACTGCATTAAAATCTGGTTTATCTAACGGATCAGAGCTTGGAATCACCTGCAAAAATTCAGAGAATGTTAGAACCGTTTTCTGTAAAACTGATGTAAGGCTAAAATTCTGATCATGAAGAAGTTGCGCCAGGTTTGAAGATGTTGACGGTCTGCAAGGTGGTCTGCCAATTCCATTGATCATGGAAAATAGGGGTTGGGTTAAATCTTTAAAATTCTTTCAATTGTAGAGCACTTGAACACACGCATTTTGAGTAGCAGGTACTTGTAAGAAGCTTTGAGCTTCCATAAACTCAGCTAGAATCCTCTTCTTTTTTTTTTTTTTTGGTTTTAAATAGTTAATACTAATCCCACTCAGTCACAAACAAACACATGCACAGTACCTAGCCCTAACCATCTAAAACTAACCCCAGCAGGAAAGAATAAAAGAGATTAATTTCACCTGACGTCCAAAAGACATTAAAAAACATCAGTGGGCGATTGATAAGCAATCGGTCTAAACTCTTCGCCAAATAACTGCTCGCTGACTAACCAATGAGTTTTGATGCATTTGTGGTAGCTTAACACGACTTGTCAGGACTCAGCACTTAAAATGCATCTGCTCTAGCAAAGAGTTTAGACTTTGTTAGTTCACTGATGCGTCTTAATGCATTTTTTCAGAACGCAGTGCTCAAAATAAATTTACTCCAAGTTATTATGTGAGACCATAAGGATCACGTGACTAGAAGTCTTTTCAGAAGTTTTGGACATTGCACAGACGTTGCACATAAATCTGTCCGCAACGCTGACCGTCAAAAATACTACTACCCACATTGCAACATAAGCGCATTGTACTACGGTGCCGTAACTAGTTCAAGTTCAAGTTCAGAATGACAACTGCAACTTCAACTTCCTAATACAAGTAGTTATCTAAATCAATGTGTTGAATTGAAATTGCATCAAGTGTTTTGTTTAAAATATACTCAATAACCAAAATAATCACTGATGCGTTCTGACCAAATCATGGTGCTCCACTGATTTTCGCATGAGGGTAGTAGCGTTCACGACGGTCAGCGCAGAGGACATTAATGCAATGGTCCATGTATGTAAACAAAGAGCCGTCAGCGGCAAACACTTCTGAAGCCACCTATAACTTAATTTAAACAAATATTATGAGTTCATTATCGTTATGAACTCTTAACGCTTAAGTTAGTTGAACGGACATAACAAATAAAGTTCCACCAAACCAGAGTTTAGAAACTTCATATGAGCATAGCAACTGAAAGGAACAAGTATAGTTGAGATGACCTGCTCATTGATTGCACGGGCGGATCCAGAAACTCCTCCTGCTCTCGCTTTGTACCAATTTGAACACGCCTATTAGAAAAGGACAGATTATGGGTAGTTGCGCAACTTTAGCTGCTTCTTCTATCTTTATCTAACACATGCATTTAAATGGACAGAAAGAGAGAGAGAAGGAGAGAGAGTGAAAGTATACAGGTGTCTAGAAGTATGTAAACAAACTTTTACCTGCTCAATGGCATTTTGAACTTCTGGAGGAAAATTGAAAAACTCGAAATCAGTCTCGTCGACATAATCGTCTTCGTCCTCTTCAGTCTCAGGAACGTAAGTGGAAGAAGCCATCACGGTATGAGTTGGAAAGAAGGAGAGCTGAACAAAAGCCCTCTAATTCCTTCGGTCGTTATCACTTATCTGAGAGTACATGCGTAAGACCTTACGACATTGCGAACGACATTTCACGGCACCGAGATCGACTTGAACAACGCGAAAAGAGGAAAATTGGTGCAGCTAGAGAGGAAAACCCCGAGAAAATGGAACGAATAATCAAAATTAGAAAGATGACTTTCAATCGTAGAAAATTTATTTTGGTGACAAGAGGAAGGAATAGGAATTCGCAATTCGAAAAGTGAGGTTATGATTACAAATCGAATGAAATCCAATGCGACGATGTATCGATACTATCGTTGATTGCAAAGATTACTTATACTCTTAGTAATCTACTTAGTAATCTTTGGTTGATCGATACATTTGAAGCTTAACAGGTGTTCGGGTTTTGCTTATTCGTGAGTTTTAGGGCGCATCTTATGTTCAGCGACTTTTGAACGATCCCTGATCCCTGTTTCCCAGAGATTACTAAGCTAAAGAGATATGGCAAGTCCTATCCCCGCCATGTTAGAAAACCGTTAATCGACAATCGTAAAAAACGCCTTCAAATAGGCCGTGATACAATACGGCGTACTACCTGGTGGACCATTTTTCGTAAACATTGCTATTACTGCTGTTAGTGGAAATAAATTCTAGGCACACACTTTTCTGAATTTTTTTGCTTTCCAAACACGTTGATAAGATGGAAAATGTCAAGGGAAAAATTTAACCACCAAAATAACCACTAAAACTTTAGTCAAAAGTCATTTACTGCCAGCCGAACGCACTTCGGTTACTTTCAGAATTGTTTACAAAAATGGTCCACCAGATCGTATGCCAGTTTGCCTACTTCGTAGGAGTCGATTAACAGTTTTGAGCAGTTCTGTTATATCTCTTTAGCTTAGTTATATCTGCTGTTTCCTAATCAAAATAATTTAAATACTGTTAAAATACCAGTGATAGGGAACAAAATGAATAAAGCGCAAGAGCTCTTACGACCCGTGTGGGCGGTAAATAAACTACACTTTTAAGTTCGCACCTTTGGTTCACACCCTTCAAAGTCTTTCGAGGACTGTCAATCTGTTGAATATAAAAGCGATTTTATAGTCGGTTTTGGTGTGAAAACCTCCAAAAATAACGATGGCAGCTGTAAAAACTTCCGAAATCCACTCCTAATTTCAATGAACGCTATATTAGCGCGAGGAGCGTAATGGTGGCGTAGGGCAGTAAAAATGGGACGTTCCCATCTTAATTTTGTCACTCTTTCTATGCTGGGACTGAAGATTCGCAGAGTAATAATTGGACACCGGAGTAGTGATCCACATCCAATTCGCATCCGATTAATCGTACCGTGTGACAGACACCAGCAAGTTGTCTCCAATGAGCTATAACTTTAGAGTGGTAGCGTGCTGGTCCACCTTGTGCCACACAGGGTAGAAGGAATCCCAGGAAAAAGCGGAATTTGGACGGCAGATTCCGAGTTTTGAGGTTAAATTTTGTAGGTCGTTCGGAATTTGGCGGGAATTTGGACGGCAGATTCGTAGGTCGTTTCCGGCGATGCCCGAGTTTGTTTACGAAACGACCGGAAACAACCTACAAAACTTAACCTCAAAATTGATTTTTACGGCAAGATGGCGGCGCCCTAGGTGACAACAATGAACCAGCGGAACGTTCCTTGATGTGCCACTCTAAAGTTATAGCTCATTGGTTGTCTCTAATTATAGATCACTTCTCAATGGAGTTACAGTATCATAAGATGGGAATCTCCCATTAGCACTGCCCTACCCATCATTACGCTCGCGGAAATAAAAGCGTTTTTAGTGTTTAATCGGAAGTTTTCAGTGCTTCCATCGTTATATTTGGAGATTTTAACTGCAGAATCGACTGTTAAATCGCATATAGCCAAAGTGTGCAACAGCCCCATTCTTATAATATGGAGCTACTGCAAACTTTCGCTACAGGCTTATTAACAGTTGATTAGGGGGTGAACCCCAATAAAAATGTCAATCAGAGCACTACAAAATCACAAAATCCACTCCCAACTCATAAAATGATTTCAAACGCGAGACCGTAATGGCGATGCATGATTACCGCCTTTAACATTGGGTCTCCCTGTCTCAAAAAGCTCCATCCTCCGAGGTGTTCTCGTGACACCACACAAGAACAAGAAGTAGCATACAATGGAGCTGTTGCAAACTTTTGCTACAGGCTTATTAATAGTTGATTATGGGGTAATATCCT
Organism: Trialeurodes vaporariorum; assembly: GCA_011764245.1. Taxonomy (NCBI): domain Eukaryota; kingdom Metazoa; phylum Arthropoda; class Insecta; order Hemiptera; family Aleyrodidae; genus Trialeurodes; species Trialeurodes vaporariorum. The sequence continues at coordinate 25,277,484 of VMOF01000013.1, forward strand.
GTAAAAATAACGATTAGCGCACTAAAAAATCACGAAATCTACTCCTAAACTCACAAAATGCTTTTAAATGCGAGACCATAATGGCGGCCGAGGCCGCGGTTTTCTTATGGCAATTGTATGCTTCTTATTCTTCTTGTGTGATGTTGCGAGAACACCTCGTGTAGATGGCGCTGATTGAAGATAGGGAACCCCAATGAAACCCGCGGCCCCGGCCGCCATTACGGTCTCGCGTTTAAAAGCATTTTGTGAGTTTAGGAGAGGATTATTTAGTGCGCTAATCGTTATTTTTACAAGGTATTACCCCAGTATCAACTATTAATAAGCCTGTAGCAAAAGTTTGCAACAGCTCTATTGCCGTAAGATTTGGGCGGCAATCACCTCCATTACGGTCTCGCGTCTGAAAGCATTTTATAAGTTTAGGAGCAGATTTCGTGATTTTTTGTGCGTTGATCGTCTTTTTTATTGGGTTTTACCCCTTGATCAAATATTATAAGCCTGTAGCAATAAAGTTTGCAACAGCTCCATTGAAGAGAAATTCCGTTTGGAACTAGAACAAAATTCTTATTGATATTTCACCTCTTAATCCAAAAGAGAAAAAAAATCGTTGAATATTGATAATTCTATAGTTATTTGAAAATGAATTTATTATTGGTCCACATTTTATAATACATTTCGTGTAATTCCAAAACAAAACATTTACTTATCCGCGTGAAAAGAGAGAAACCATCTCATTCGGCTGAACTTATTACCTGCTTCTTATGCTTATAATGTGTGGCTTCCATCTTAACTATAGTTATATATATTATATATAAGCTTGGTGTAGCAAAATGATCGCAATTTGTATAACTGAATCAAAATAACGGATTGTATCGCAGATCCTCCTTGGCTCGTTAAATTGTCATCTCCATGCGCACTATATTGTCTACCAACCTCGCATAAGGGGAATGGGGCTGTTGCACACCTTTGCTTTCAGCGATTTAAGTTAAGTAAGTGTTATTAATTGAAAAGTGAAAACCTCCAAAAAGTAACGATTTTAGCACTATAAACTCACGAAATTCACTCCTAAACTTATGAAATGCCTTTACATGTGCGAGCGTAATGGCGACGTTGGGCACCAATAATGGGAGATTCCGAGATCCCTATCTTAATATTATAACTCTCTCTATGCTGACAAGGAGGGTTCACCTAGAGTCCCTTGATGGAAATATTGTATAGGGAGTACCGACACGACGCTTTATGCATTTTGACAGGAGTCGATTTAGTCGATCGCCTGAACGAATTCGAAGGTTAAGTTCGACAGTGGACCAGTGGTGGACAGGCGGATTTGCCGGCATTCCGGTCAGTTCCCGTGTGTTCCTCAACGAATCGACTCCTTTGTGTGGAGCCTTCGATGTCGCCGACTTCTGCTCGACTCCGTGAGAGCCTAAAACCAACGACCAATCACAACTCGTTGAGCTCGTGTCGGTACTCCCTATACAATATTTCCATCAAGGGACTCTAGGTTCACCATAGATTCACAGAGTAACTTGTCTCCAGAAGAGTGACTGACATCTGATTAATGGTATACCGTGACAGCTGGTGGAACCCAAGAGGTTGTCTAGATTAAAGAGGTATGCTCATCTGACTTCGCGCCACAAATTCAGTGGCGCGCAGTTCAAAATCACTGCAGGCAAGATGGCCGACAAAATCAGAAAACGTATACTCTTTGCAGAAAACTTTGGGCTGCCCACTGCAGAAAAGCAGAAAACAAAAAAACAACATAAGCCAATGTTTTCTGCAAAGAGTGTACGTTTTCTGCTTTTGTCAGCCATCTTGCCTGCAGTGATTTTGAACTGCGCGCCACCGAATTTGTGGCGCGAAGTCAGATGAGCATACCTCTTTAATCTATAACCTTGGTTGATAAATGTATATGATAAATAATCTAATGTAAAATGGCCTGAAAAGTCCATTGGTGGCATCAGCAAATATAAAATGCAATAATAAACTCACAAGAGGCGTTTAATGAAATCCAAGATGGCGGATAAATATTGAGCAATCTGTATGCATGCAACCGTGAACATCCAAGGATGGCCAACTTTGACAACCTCACTGGAGGTAGAGGATATGTGTCTGTTTATACGTTGTGATTGATTTGTGATCGATATTGTGAGGTTGGCTATACTTGGATGTTCGTGGTGCATACATACAAATTGCTCGATATTTCTCCGCCATCTTGGATTTCACTAAACGCCGCCAGTGAGTATATTATTGCATTTTATAACTTTCTGATGCCACCAATGGACTTTTCAGGCGATTTTACTTTTGAGTAAATATATTCTTAATCGTAATTGTAGCAAAAGTTTGCAACAGACCCATTATGTATGAAAAACTTAGAAAATGAAATTGTAAGTATTGAAAAGAAAAAGAGCGCGTGTCATGGACTTTCAAAAGAAAGCATCTTGATTGAAATTTTAATCGTTGAATTATTCTGTCTTTTTCAATAGAATTTTCGATTTTTTCTGACGTACTTCGCAAAGAGTCATTCTGTTTAGTCAGCTCTTAAACACTTGAAAGCCGCAAAATTGTTTAAAGGTTTCCGAGATTGAAACTGATAAAAATTTCGACCAGGGAAAGTCATCTTCGTCGTTCTTTTGAAAGTCATAGCTATACAGTTGGCCATAAGTTTAGTAGGCCACCCACAATACTTATCTCAATAAATTTAAGCATTGCAAGTGGCCTACCTAAAGGAGTCGTCTGACATTCTTCCCCCCCCCCCGACTTAACTAGAGTCCCTTGATGGAAATATTGTATAGGGAGTACCGACACGAGCTCAACGAGTTGTGATTGGTCGTTGGTTTTAGGCTCTCACGGAGTCGAGCAGGAGTCGACGACATCGAAGGCTCCACACAAAGGAGTCGATTCGTTGAGGAACACACGGGAACTGACCGGAATGCCGGCAAATCCGCCTGTCCACCACTGGTCCACTGTCGAACTTAACCTTCGAATTCATTCAGGCGATCGACTAAATCGACTCCTGTCAAAATGCATAAAGCGTCGTGTCGGTACTCCCTATACAATATTTCCATCAAGGGACTCTAGACTTAACTATCGGAGACTCAAACGCATGGGTAATCAAAAATCGAATTTACGTAGAGAAAAATAATAAGCGATAAGTTTTGTATATGCTGAAAAAATACGACGATATTAATTTCCCTCGAATATTCATACAATATGCTAACATGATACGACAATAATCTTCATGGGTCTTTTCAATGGTATTCTTGCAAACTTTTGGTGTGAGCAAATGAATGGCCCATTCAGCGAGCTGATCGGGGACTTCATAGTTAAACTGATCGATAAAACTGAATACAAGTGACAGGATTGGGTGGGAGACCGATGAGGGGTGGAAGTCTTTTGAAAACCATTGTTCAGTCGCTCGTTATGTAAAGGTGTCTCCGAAGCAACCTTTACGTACCGAGCGACTGGACAATAATGGTTTTCGAAAAAGATCCACCCTGAATTGATCTCTCACCCAATCGTGTCTCTTGTTTTCAGTTTTATCGATATGTTAAACTATGAACTCCCCGATCAGCTCCCTGATGTATAACCCAGCGAAAATCACGAAAAGCACGCTAAGAAAGTCTAAAATTCAGTAATAAGCTCACGTAACTGCTTTAACGGCGAGTTCGTAATGACGGTTAGACGCAGGTATCATGGGAGATTCCTGTCTAGTAAGTAACTTTTTCTACGGAAACACAGAGATGTGTCTCAATTTAGATGGGAATCTCTCATGATACCTGCGTCTCTGCGCCAGTAAGCTCGATTCTGAAAGTGAATTTCTTGATATTCTTATGTACTCATCGTCATTTTTACAGGTTTTTATGCAAGAATCAACTCTTCAATACCCCATAGCAAAAGTTTGCAAGAACCCCATTAGTGCCTACATTAATTCTCCATCATTTTTGGCCGCTACGCATTGCGCAGTTTGCAGCGTGGATCTCAACTTAACCCAACCCCTTATTACGGGCCATTCCCAATTACACTCGTTTTTCTCTTCTAGCCAATTTCACATTGTTTCAGTTTTCATTCCGGATAAATGCGAAATTATCTATGAAAACACTTACAAGATAAGCTTTCACCGGGCGCCTTCAATTTATCGTACAGGCAATTCCGACTTCCCCGAGCACGAATAGTTAACTACCTTCCCAATATGGACGGAAGAGTGGCGTTCTTTTGAAATAATCTCGCCTTCAATTCCTCGTATAGGCAATTACAATTCCCCAGAGCACGAATATAGTTAACTACCTTCCCTATATGAACGGAAGAGTGGCGTTCTTTTGAAATAATCTCGCCTTCAATTCATCGTATAGGCAATTACAACTCCCCCGAGCATGAATAGTTAACTACCTTCCCTACGTGTATAAACTGGAGAGTGGTGTTATTTTAGTAATGTTCTCCCCTAGCGGGGAGGGCTGCAAATTTTGTCTCGTACACCGGCGGCAGATACCCTAGCGACGGCTTTGCAACCGGTGGAATCATCGCGGTGAATTTAAAAATGTCATTATAATTATACGCAAATTCTCTGGATATTATTATACGTATGGGTGGGATTGTGGGACTCTTCTTTACTCTTCAGTCTCAATCAGTTTGACTCCATCAATACGACCAGTCATCACCCATCCGAAAACACTTCCTAGAGCAAAGGGGCCCGAAGAATCAGGATTCTCGGACGCTATCTTCCGACCGTCGTAAACGAACGGGAACACGTCAGCAGCTATCAACAGGTCAATCGGACCCGGTGTGTCGTACTCCGGGTCGGCCAGCTGACCTTCCAACGACCTCCATTCATCAGTCACGTCATTTGAAAGAGCGACCTCCGGCATTTCGCTCATGATCCGTCGCGCAACTATGGCGTTCGTCGAAAAAACGGGCTCTGATTTTCCTCTCGGTTTAAATTTACAGGACACAACATAAGTGCTAAATGCTTTACTGCCTCCCAAGCCCAAGATTTTTGCTGCACTTCTGATTTTGCGTAGTCCTAACTTCTTGACAAAACTGGAGGTGACCCAAGAATCCATCGAACCCGAATCTATGACGGCGCGGATTGGGTAGAAACGACCATTTGCCCCCTCGATGTCAACTATCGCTGTACCGATCAAAACGCCACCACACTTTCCTACGAACAAAATAATGAGATAAAATGGGTTTGTAGTATACGCCAATTTGTGTAATTTGAACGAAGCCTACGAGAATATTACTCAAAAACGTATAATCACAAAATACTCTAATCAAAACGGAAACTCCAATGGGGCTCTTGCAATCCAAAAAGCTTGGTAAAAATAATGAAATTGGGGTTGAATTGGATACGGGGGCAAATTTTTTCCCCGCTATGATTTCCATTATTAAATGCATTATAACGAGTGCTGGTAGTCTTTTGAAAAATTTTTGAGCCCGTTTTTATTTTTTCTTATAATGTGACACTGGTGATGGTGATACAATTTAAAATAAGTCAAAATATTAATTACGATGTCTGATACAGGGGTTTTTACACCATGTGACGCCGGTATCACACTATGCATTAATTTTTCATAGGAATCGACCCTACATAACAATATAGCGAAAGTTTGCAACAGACCCGTTTTCATTCAATTTTTCCTAATTTCAATGCGGCTCGATGCTCTACTAAAATGAGCTTTTGCTTTTTGACCCTCCACAACTTACGGGGTTAACCCTTTAAGGGCCAAGCCCGAGTTTACTCGTCTTTCTCCTCTAGTCTATTTCACATAGTTCCAGTATCATGATTCTGAATAAATGCGATTCTGGATGTAGACATTACTGCATAAGATATCGCCAAGCGCCTTCAATTCATCGTATAGGCAATTCCAACTCCTCCGAGTACGAACAGTTAACTACCTTCCCTTTTATGAACGGAAGAGTGCGGTGTATTTTTGAACTAACCTGGTCATTAGAGGGTTAAATGCGGCCCATGATGACCCATCCAAAGATACTGTCCAATGCTACGGTGCCTGGCGGGACCGTCGGCCCAATCCTTCCCCCATTGAATATATGCGGCAGTACATCTGCAGCTATCAGAAATTCGACGTGTGCCTTCCGATGGAAATGTGGGTCCGCCAGCGGCTCTAAACTCTGCCATTCGTCGACGACTTCGCTGGGGATATCGACGTTTGGGAACCTTAGTGGATGAACTTCCTGCATGACGATAGCCTGCACGGTGAATATAGGTCGCGACTTTTCCCGAGGTCGGAAAACGCATGTTGTCGTACCGATGGTCAAGATACTATGACCTCCTATAGCCTCCATATCTCTGACGTTTTTTGTATCTATCGATAGTCCTAGTCTTTGGGCGCACGATCTTGAAATCACCGCCGTAACGGCTCCGGAGTCTATTAGAGCTCGGACAGGTTGAAAATCACCGTTTTCATCCCTCATTTTGATCACCACCGTACCTAATAACACTGTCATTCCCAGAAATTACCATAAGGCCTTGTTCAATGAGCCATACCCATTACCCAAAGAGAGGATTAAATTTGTGAGACGTGCTACCTGCGTCTCTTCGCCATTAAGCCCGATTCTGAGAGTGAATTTTGTGATTTTTTAGTGTACTCATCGTCATTTTGACAGGTTTTTGTGCAAGAATCAACTCTTCAACCCCCCATAGCAAAAGTTTACAAGAGCCCCATTTCTGGCTTTATTTTTGGGTAAGTATTTCAGCTAGAAACTTTCAGGATATCTTCCTGATATACTGGGTGTCCGAGAAATGAGTTCACACTTTTTGTATGAGGTCTTGCAGGGGGCGGAAAAATCTGAAAAATTCAGGAAAAACAAAACTCTCATAAGTCTATAGGAAAAATGCCAAAAACCCAAAAAACCCCTTGCGAGAGGGGCGGAGCCCCCTTTAAAATTCCAAAATGGCGATTTCTCGAATATTTCAAATGGCAAGGGGTTTTGTTTATTTCGTCATTCGAAAGACCTTAGAAAATGAAGCATTTTCGTTTTTTCAGATTTTCGGTGCGCCCCCCTAAACAAAATGGCGGCCAAAAAACCCCCTCATACTTTAGAGGCTCATAACTTGAGTTGTAATTCGAATTTCTTCAAATACAAAAAATATTTTGAATCAGCAAAACGTCTACTATCCAACGATGTATCACTCTTTGTCATTTAACCAAAGAACATCGGGGGGCCCCGCCCCCAAATTTGTTTTGAGTTTGAGGGGCTGTAGCTCAAAAGACTCAAATAGTAAAGGGAGTCGAGTAGTGCATCAATCGAAAGGTATTAAAAAAAGAAACATTTTGGCGCAAACTCGAGGTCAATCCGATACGCCAATCCAAAATGGCGGCCATTTGAAATTTAGGGGGAGGGGGCCCACCCCCAAAAAGAAAATAACCTAATCATGTGATACCTCATTCGAAACAACTTGGAAAGAGAAACCGAATGGCGCAAACCGGAAGTCGATACGATGTTTCAATTCAAGATGGCGGCCACTCAAAAATTTGCGTGAGGGCAAATTTATGAGATATCGCCATTTTGGAATTTCAGAGGGGGCTCCGTCCCCCTCGCAGGAGGGTTTTTGGGTTTTTTACTAGAGTCCTATGAGAGCTTTGGATTTTTCCTGAATTTTTCAGATTTTTCCGCCCCCTGCAAGACCTCATACAAAAAGTGTGAACTCATTTCTCGGACACCCTGTAGGTATGTTTGTAGGTGATGACATTCCTCGCAAATTTGTAAGTCCTATTGGCGAAAATTCACCAATTTCAGCTAAAAAAATGTTGAATTTTTTGAGCAGCGCTAGTGGCGCTATCCATCGGATTGAAATCTGAAGAAGCTTCGCCTGGAGTCACCTTAAATGGAGCGTTGCCAGATTGCACGTGACACCGCTGCGTGTTATAAGTTATAAGTGCTTCGTTACCTGTAGCAGGTTGATAATCTGCAGGATGAATTTTCCTTGATCTGAATCGACCGTATCCAGGACAAAGCCTGTCAATAAGCCCCAGACGACTGGTATCGACTGCTCCTGAGTTCTGTCCAACACAGGTCATCATGAGTGTGCTTCTTAAAGCCAAACGACTAGTTTCTGAAGCAGGCTCGTCGGCTTTTAACTCTTTATTTATCGGTTGTGTCGGCGGTTGGTCGTACTTTCTGGAATGAATCTGCAAACATGATGGCACATATATTATACATTGATAACTCGCAACTAATGGGTCAGTTGGAAGGGTCTGAAATGTTGTGTTTTTTATAAAGGAAATTAAAATACTTGATGAGCTGAGAACAAAGATGTTTTTGGTTTCTAATGAAGTCCCATTGTTCCGAAGATAAGATTTTGGCCCAAAATGTATTGTTTTAAATGGGAATTCCACGAAGTGACGTCACTACGCACACGATTTTTTTTTTTACAACTTTACACGCGTGTGTATCTCCAAAACCGGGAAACTTTGGAAAAAACAAAGGCACACCGAAAAATAAAATGCTAATTTTAACCCTTCACTGCATGATTTTTTTTTCTCAAGCAAATGTGGATTTTTCAATGTATTAGGTGGTCAAATACATGGGAAAAATAGTGAAAAAAATAATTTGACGGTTTTTCGGTCAAAATTCTCTTTTTTATATTTCTCACTCGTTTTTTATAAGTGATATAACACCATAAGAAATGGCGGGAATTTTTTTTATTTATTTTTTTTTTAAATTTTCAAAAAAAAAAAAAATTTTACTTTAATTGGATTTTTCAAAAAGCCAATGCCGGAAACTTTATAAAAATAATCAAAATGTGGTCAGTTTGGATACGGGGGCAAATTTTCCCTCTGACATGATTTCGATCACGAACCCTTCACTGCATGATGTTTTCTTTCAGCCAATTTTTTTTTGTGTGAGCTCAAAATATACCTTTTCCCGCGTTGACACACCATGCGCCGAAGGCATATCTAAAAACCTGTATTTTATATGAGCGTTTGAAGAATTTGTTCCACCGGTGGAACCCCATGCAGTGAAGGGTTAAGTATTTAGGTACTTACTTAAAAGTATGGTCAAGACTAAGCATTTTCAACGATTAACGACTTTTCCCAAAAGTGACTAGTGTATCGCGACTTGAGTATCGCGAGATTAGAACATGGTTCTGTTCCAAAAAATTCTAAAGCATTAACCTTGAAAATCGTAGTTACTGTTGTACATAAATATTAGTAGTACGTAATCTAGATCGCTACAAGTGCTGCCATCTACGGCCTATGCAAGTAGCTTTGTAACTTTGCGTCCTACGTCTACTCTAGTGTCAGCCATTGCTGAATGCTGTATAATGCTGTATAATGTAACTTGTTTTAAAACGTTAATAAAAGCTTTTTCAAATATTACAATAGGTTATGGGGCCCAGACCCACGTGAGTGTTAATGTTAATCGATCAGAATGATAATCGCGAGTGATTTTTAGCATTTTTCGTGATCGCCCCGTTCCGACCGCATACCGCATATACCACGTGGTCGCGTGAGTTCTTTTTGCTGTTTTTGTGTTCTGTCACGCTCCGTCATCATCAAGAATGGAGGACAAGAATCACACGATGCCGGTCGAGAAGTTACCAGGACGCGAGAACTTTTCCAACTGGAAGTTTACAATGAAAATACTTCTGATCCATGAAGATCTCTGGGAAGCAGTTAATGGATACGGCACGGATGACCAGACGGACGAGGCTGTTAAGAACAAAAAATACCTCAAAGCCTCGGCAAAGATCTACCTAATGATAAAACCAAACGTGTACGCCCATGTCAGGGACTGCAAGACAGCAAAAGCCCTGGGACAGCTTGACGAAAGCATACGAGGATTCGGGACTCAGTAGAAGACTGTCGCTTCTCCGTAAGTTATTTTCTATCCGAAGAGACAACTACCAGAAAATTTGAAGAGTATGTCAATGAGATCATGTCGACACCCCAAAAAATTGAGTGACATAAACGCCCCAATGGAAGACGAGTTCATCGGAGTCGTTATGCTGAGCGGTTTGCCAGGGGAAATTTGACCCATTGGTTATGGCTATTGAAAATTCCGGTACGAAAATAACCAGCGACAATATCAAGTCAAGGTTAATCAATGGTTTTGAACGGAATTCTGGAAATGAAGAGCTCGCCCTTTACTCATCAGGCAAATCTAGATCAACATTTTTTAAAACCCCAAAAGGCCATGCCAAGTGCTTTAACTGCAACAAAAGAGGCCATTTCAAATCCCAGTGCCGTTGGTTGCGTGAGGCGAAAACAGAAAGAAATGAAGGGAAGCCCGACAGAAATATGAGTTCTAGCAAGCCAGCAGAACAAGACAAGCGGTTCTCAAATCAAAAGAACAGTAATTATTCTCTTTTAACTTGTCTTAGTGCGAAGTTCAAGGACGATGATTGGTACATCGATTCAGGCGCGTCAGCACACATGACCAACAACAAATCATGGTTATGTAACTTTCGCAGTACCAACTCAAACCTGGAAGTGACGATGGCCAACGGTGAGAAATTGAAAAGTGCCGGTTGTGGAGATGTCCACTTAACCCCAGACAGCGGTGCGGTGAACTCAATCTCGAATGTCGTTTATGTCCCTAAGCTCTCAACCAACTTGTTGTCTGTTGACTCATGCGTAAAGAAAGGTTTTGCAGTACTGTTTAGGTCAAATGGTTGTGAAATTTTCTTAGAAGAAGATTTGCTAGTTGAAGGTGCACCACTCATCAATGCTTCAAACACAAATGGACTGTATCGTCTCAACGCATCAATGGTAAACCAACCTCCAGTGAAGCACAAAACCCTCAGTGCTGAAGTTCAAAGGTCAGTTGCTAATGACAGTGCGGAAATCCAAGTTGCCAATAACAGTGCGGAATACAGTGAAGCTCCAGCTCGGGAAACAAGTGTAAAAGAGGTCGGTGCCTCAGATTCGATCAAGAGCGTGGATGCCCTAGTGTCAGTGTCAAACCTGTCGTATGATATATGGCATAAGCGGCTCGGACACCTGTGTCATTTTGGTATGAATCGATTACTAAATGGCTTAGCAACAGGTATTTCCTATAGTGTCAAAAGCAGTGACAATGCAACGGTTTGCATCCCGTGTGTGAAAGGCAAGCAGACTCGCCAAACTTGCAAGAACATCAAAGGTACAAGAGCTACGGACTTGCTAGAAATTGTTCACACAGATCTGTGTGGCCCTATGCATGTCGCTTCATTGAATGGTAAGAAGTATATTTTGACTTTCGTTGACGACTACTCAAAAAGATTTTCCCTTTTTTTTTACGAGCTAAAAGTGAAGTGCCAGATGCTTTTAAGCAGTTCCACGCGTTTGCCGAAAATCAATCAGACAAGAAGATCAAAATAATCAGATCAGATAATGGCAAAGAATATATCAATGACATCGTGCAGAAACATTTAAAAGAACATGGCATTCTGCACCAGCTATCGATAACGCACACCCCTGAACAAAATGGTGTCGCAGAACGAACCAATAGATCCATAATTGAAAAAATGAGATGTCTTCGAGAACATGCCAACCTGCCTGAGCAATACTGGGCAGAAGCAGCGAATACTGCAGTGTTTTTAAAAAAATAGATCGCCCCATAGAGCCCTGCCAGGGGACAAAACGCCGGAAGAAGTTTGGAGCGGCAAGAAGGTAGATTTGTCACATTTGCGTGTCTTTGGTTGCCAAGCCTTTGCACATATTCCCAAAGTGCAACGTAAAAAGCTGGATGTCAAAAGTAGACCACTAATCTTTGTTGGATACTCAGAAGAATCTAAAGCTTACCGATTGATTGATCCAGAAAACCAAAGACTATTATCAGATCTAGAGACGTAATCTTCATCGAAAACTCAAGACACAGTAGCTCTAAACAGCCAGCTTTTCCTAATATGAAAGACTTTGCCTCTATCAAACTGAATGATAGCACCATGCAAAGTGATAGGGAAGTTGCAGAAGAAATAGATCCTGAAGCAGAAAGTACTGAGCAAATCAGCTCCGAGGAAGAAAAAACCTCTGAAAGCGAGGCCACTCCACAGAGTAGTTCAGAAGTTGAGACCTCTGACATTAGTTTTGATACAGCCAGCTTTTTTTCTGATGAAAGCAATGAAGGAACCCCCACAATGCCTGCAGAAACACTCCGTCGTTCAGAACGCGCACCGAAACCAAAGTTACACCCAGACTTCGTGACCTATTTTTGTGACAGTTCAGACCCTGATCCAGTGACCTACAATCAAGCAGTGACGCGCAACGACAGCGACAAATGGCTTGCATCGATGGATAAGGAAATGAGAGCCCTAATCAAAAACAACACATGGACTCTTGTGAACAGACCAAAGAACTGTAATGTAGTTAAGTGTAAAGGGGTTTTCAAGAAAAAACCAACAATTAATGGTGAACATGAATAAAAAGCAAGAGTAGTAGCGAAAGGTTTTACACAGGAGTATGGAATTGATTATTCAGAGACATATTCCCCCGTAATAAGTAGAGTCCCTATATACTATGAGAGTTGCGCCATTGCTGAATCCATTTCTGATTGGCTCTCAGATTTAGGCTGTCAAGAAAGCTCCAAGAGGCAAATGCAAATGGCGAAGGGTTTGTTTACTTTTCGCGTACTCGCTTTCATTACATTTTTGAAGTAACAGTGACCGCGGTAATTTTTGTTAATTTTTCCTCTGCCTAAATGTTATTATGGAGAACATTATTTCTTTCAATAACAACCGTTATTGTCGAGAATCTGAACCTAACCTACAAGAGATAGCGAAATAGTGGCAACAGCGCAGAGGCAAATGGCCATCCGCCATTTGCAATTTGCCTCTTGGGGGGTCCATGGATCCGCTTCTTCTTCTTCATTTTGAGAGTCTTGTCGCAACTCTCATAGTATATAGGGACTCTAGTAATAAGTAAGTCATCACTCAGATTATTGTTTGCTTTATCCGTTGAACTAGGTTTAGAGATAGATCACCTAGACGTGAACAGTGCATTCTTAAATGGAGAGTTAAAAGAAACTATTTTTTTGGAGCAGCCTGACGGTTTTGTAGACTTGGAAAACAAAAATAAAGTATGTTTACTAAATAAGAGCCTTTACGGTCTAAAACAATCGTCACGTGTTTGGAATGACAAAGTAAAATCCATTTTTTTAAAGCTAGGTTATACACAATCTACGCACGAACCATGTATCTTCATTAAGAAAGTAAAAGGTATGTACACAATTGTGTCTGTATACGTAGATGATTTCCTAATTTTCTCCAACGATATTAACGAGAAAAAGAACCTTAGAAGGCAATTTCAATTAGAATTTGAAATCAAAGACTTAGGTAAGGCAGCATTGTGTTTAGGTCTTCGAATCGATCAAGGGGACGGAATGATAAAAGTTAATCAAACCCCATTTATTGAGAATCTCCTCAAAGAATATAATATGATCGACTCCAAACCTGTTAAAACCCCCTTTTGTACCCAAGCTGTCACTAAATGAAAGTGACGGAGAAAATGTAAATGTCCCCTACCAATCTCTTATAGGATCTCTTGTGTACCTAGCTGTTAATACCCGTAACGATATAATGTTCAGCGTTAGTTATTTAAGCCAATTTAATACTACCTACAAGTCAGAACATTGGAAAGCGGCTAAGCGTATTCTAAGGTACCTAAAAGGCACAGCTGACCTCAGTTTGTGCTATGTAAAGACCAACAGGGATGTACTGGGCTATGCGGATGCCGATTGGGCGCAAGACCCTAGCAGCCGAAAATCTTACACGGGCTTTGTATTTTGCCTCGGCAAAGGCCCCATCTCTTGGGAATCCAAAAAACAGAGCTGTGTTGCCCTTAGCAGCACGGAGGCCGAATACATTGCAATCAATCAAGCAAGTAAAGAGGCAGCCTTCTTAAAAGGCCTCATAAATGAACTTGTTGTTTCCCGACAACCTATTAAAATTTACAACGACAATCAAAGTGCACATAAGTTAGCATGTAATCCTATATTTCGTAACCGCACTAAACATATTGATGTTAGGTGCCACTATATCAGGGGAAAATGTGAAAGAAGGAAGGATCTCTATTGAATATATGCCCACTGATGAGATGCCTGCGGACGCGCTCACAAAAACGTTGCCACCAAACAAGCACTTAAATTGTTTAAAGAAAATAAATTTAATTTAATATATGTTTTCTCTTTTAGTCCACCATGTCGTTGTCACGCCAATAAATTTTAAATTTAAATTAATTTTATCTTGTACTTTAGTTTAAGGGAAAGTGTTGTACATAAATATTAGTAGTACGTAATCTAGATCGCTACAAGTGCTGCCATCTACGGCCTATGCAAGTAGCTTTGTAACTTTGCGTCCTACGTCTACTCTAGTGTCAGCCATTGCTGAATGCTGTATAATGCTGTATAATGTAACTTGTTTTAAAACGTTTAAAAAAAGCTTTTCAAATTTTACAATAGTTACTTTAAAGGATTGCGCGAAATTGTTTCATAGGGGGGTCCGTCTAAACCCATTGTGGAGAGCACAAAGGAAGAGTGCGCGCAAGAACGCCCGCGCACGCATTGTTTAGTAATCCAGCACAACTTTGAACTTGAGAGTCTAAAATATCTGTAAAGAACGAAATGCAGGCACTGCTGGCACGAATCTGAAATTTTTTGGACTGCCAGCAGACTTGTACAGTTCAGCCTACAATTTCAAAATGGGGAAATTATTTGATTAGTAGGTTTTTTGTGGCTTTTTTCGTTGGTGCATCAATAAATTCGAATCTAACGACATGATAAAATACGACAGTACCAGACACATGTTTTAGAGCAAAAGTTGCATTCTTTTATTTGTTTCCCTGGTAAAAATTTTAGCAACATAGCACCATCATGGTGCTAATTGGAATGGTGCTGGCACCATGAGCACCATGGACTTCATGGTGCTAGCACCATGAGCACCATGCAATCCATGGTGCTAGAACCATGAGCACCATGCAATCCATGGTGCTAGCACCATGAGCACCTTGGAATTCATGGTGCTAGCACCATTCCAATTAGCACCATGATGAAACTCATGGTGCTGGCACCATAAAGTCCATGGTGCTCATGGTGCCAGCACCATTCCAATTAGCACCATGATCATCATCATGGTGCTCATGGTGCTAGCAACATGGTATCATACTGTTCTCAACAGCGCACTCTAGGTGAGAAAAAAAAAAACGATTTTTACGTGTGCCGTCAGATACGCAGCTGCTGTTGCAGGGAACGTTATGTCTGCAGACGAGTCTGAGGCACCATTCTGAAAGTTATTCGATCATATTTGGAACGATTAAAGGTGCCCGACCCGGGGCTCGAACTCAGGTTTCTGGCGTGCTAGACAAGTGCTTTACGCTTTGAGCTACCAGAACATATCTGGAGGAGGGCTGTCAAAACACTATTATACTTGAGCACCATGGACTCCATGGTGCTATAGCACCATGAGCACCATGAGCACCATGGAAATCATGGTGCCAGCATCATAGCACCATGAGCACCATGGAAAAAATAGTGCCAGCTTCATCGGCCATGGTTCTGTGTTGCTAAAATGTTTACCAGGGAAACTGGATAAACAAAAAAGTGTTTCATGGTGGAGTCACAATGATTTTAATTTTGAACTGGAATCCCGGAAAATGAGTAATGCATTCTTGAGCTTATTTAGCGCCTGAAGGTTATGTAATGGTCTCCTTTACACTTCTCCAGCCCCTGGATTTTATGTAATGGATTCTTGAGCTTTTGTGCCTGGAGGTTAGGTAATTGATTCTATTATATTTCTCCAGCCCCTGGGAGTTATGTAATGGGTCATTGAGCATTTGTTGCGCCTGGAAGTTAGGTAATTGATTCTATTACACTTCTCTAGCCCCTGGAAGTTTTTAATA
This sequence comes from Trialeurodes vaporariorum, assembly GCA_011764245.1. NCBI lineage: Eukaryota > Metazoa > Arthropoda > Insecta > Hemiptera > Aleyrodidae > Trialeurodes > Trialeurodes vaporariorum. The sequence goes on from VMOF01000013.1 coordinate 25,293,317, forward strand.
GATTCTTGGTCATATTTAGCCCCTGGAAGTTATGTAATGTATTCTCGAGCTTTCGTGGCACTTACAGGTTAAGCACCTAATGGTCTCCTTCACACTTATCTAGACCCTGGAAGTTACGTAATGGATTCTTGAGCTTTTGTGGCGCCTGGAGGTTATGTAATTGATTCTATTACACTTCTTCAGCCCCTGGAGGTTATGTAATGGATTATTGAGCTTTTCTGGCGCCGGGAGGTTAGGTAATTGATTTTATTACACTTCTCTAGCATCTGGAATGAAGCTAGCACCATCAGTCATAGTGCCAGCAACGTAGCACCGCCAGCACCATGAGCCCCATGGAGCTGAGCACCATCAGTCATGGTGCCAGCAACATAGCACCATGAGCACCATGGAGCCGAGCACCATCAGTCATGGTGCCAGCAACATAGCATCATGAGCACCATGAAGCAGAGCACCATCAGTCATGGTGCCAGCAACATAGCACCATGAGCACCATGAGCACCATGAGCACCATGAGCACCATGGGCACCATGAGCACCATGGAAAGCATGGTGCTAGCACCATGAGCACCATGGAAAGCATGGTGCTAGCACCATGAGCACCATCACTCATGGTGCTATAGCACCATGATTTCCATGGTACTCATGGTGCCATGTACTAAAATTTTTACCAGGGTTTAAACGCTTTCAATGCTGCAGTCTCTTTCGTGTTCTATGTTGTTTCCAATATACTACAACTTTCAAAAGAAAGTCCTCTCATCGAAATTGTTCTCGATGAATTTTTCTTTGACCTATTTTAAAATATAAAAATTTAAAAAAAATTATTACAAAATTAAATTAAAATATATAATATCAATTTCCACCCTTTTAAATTTTTTGAAGCATAATGGTCTAAGTGGCAATAGATTAGGACTCTGAAATACTTGCGAAAATCGTAAAATTTCTCAAATTGGTCGAGAAATGAAATAATGATTTCTATCGGGATATACTTTCTTTTGAGAGCCATAGTATCAGTTCTCTAGGTTTAATCTTTTTAAATCATGAATCTATTTGACGGCTAAACAAAAACAAACGTTGAATGTTACGTCAATATCAGCTGACATGCGTATTTTGTTATAGATTTTTTGAGCCCAAAAAGAGAAAAATTGTTTGAATTAAAGCCGTCATTGAGCGTTGAATGAACAAAGGGCGAATATGACAAAAACCAGTTTTGAGAAAATGAAGCGGAAAGTTATCAAAGCTTCAAAAGCCCTTTCCCCGGGCGACTCCTCATCACTTAAACCATCCTAGTGAGCAGTGAGCTCAATTTTGAAATATCGATTGAAACATTACACGCAACGATCATTCTTTAAAAATCATAAAAACAAGTAAACCTATCCTAGATTAAAAAACTCCCCACAAAAAGGACACAGAGCACAAATGGAAGCTTAAACATCGCGGCAAATTATTATTTGAAAAAAAGGACCTAAACTTTGATTGATAAAAAGTTTTTCTCGATTATGAAATAAAAACGGTATAAAAAAAAAGGGGGGAGTTTTCTGCCAGGGAAATTGTGACGTCAAAAAAATGATACAAGTTTTTTCAGGGGCCCCAAAGTACGCAGTTAATATAACGGGTTACACAAAAAAAAAAGTTTTAGTTTTTTTTTAAAAAAAAAAAAAAAAAAACAAGCAGCCAGCAGATTTGTATCGCAGTCTAGCGATACAAAGATAACATGCAGTCAATCAGTGTAAGCTGCTTTGACTGCGTTGTTATTCTTGTAATACCGCTTTTCATTAAGTTTCATAGCATATAGGGTGTCAATTAAAAAAGGAGCTAGGCCAAATATCTCGAGAACGGCTCCGGATTTTGAAAAACATTGAAACGCGTGTTTAAATGCTTGAGGGGGACATCTTTATAGGGGGTTCCGATTTCGGGGCCATCTCCAGGGGCCCGCAGGGCGGATACCACGCCCCTAAATTCAATACTTCAAACAGGGCCCCCCTATTTTATTTATTAATCGAAAAGAGGGTGAAATTATCAGACTTTTGGTGCGAATCGAAGTTCAATATCGGTTTTCGTTTTTGATACATCGAAGGTCAAAGTTCGATTTGGACTAATTTTCAAAAAATCATTACTCCTCTTTGAAGAGTCGGAATTTAAAAATCAAGGACACAAAATACTCTAATAAGTAACCCCTTTTCAAAAAAAAAAAATTAAATTATGACAAACATTTGGTAAAATTTTTGGTTTTGAAGCCCCCAAAAACTTTTAGACTTTTTTGGCCCCCAAGGAGGGCCATCTGAAAAATTCCGAGGTACAACCCCTATTGATTGATACATAAAAAAAAGGCGTAACAAACTGAGCATTTCGGTGCAAACCGGAGTTCGATATCGTTTTTCACAATCGAGATATCGCAATCTGTAAATTGACATTCGATATCTCAAATGTAAAAACGATATCCACCCCCGGTTTGCGCCGAAATGCTCAGTTTGTTACGTCTTTTCGATTGATGTATCACGCAATAGGGGTCGTTTGGGAAATTTTTTCAGAGGGCCCCCCTTTGGGGCCCAAAAACGTCTAAAATTTTTTGAGCTTAAAAACCAAAATTTGAATAAATGTTTTTAAAATTTGAATTTTTTTCTGAAAAGGGCTTGCTTTTCAGAGTATTTTTGTGTCCTTGAGTTGTGAATTCCGACTCTTCAAAGAGGAGTAAGTAATGCTTCTTGAAAATGGGCCCAAATCGAACTTGGACCTTCGATATAATCGAAAACGAAAAACGATGTTGACGTTTAACTTGTACCAAAAGTCTTAAAATTTTACCCTATTTTTGATTATTAAAAAAAAAAAAAGGGGGGCCCCATTGAAGTATTGGATTTAGGGAGGTGGTAGCCTCCTTGGGGACCCCCCAGAGAGAGACCCCAAATCGGCGTCCCCCTAAAAAGATGTCCTGCTCAAAAAAATTTTAACACGTGTTTCAGCGTTTTTCGGAATCCGGAGCCGTTCTCGAGATATTCGGCCTGGCTCCTTTTTTAATTGACACCCTGTATACATGGTGATCCAGAGCACCTTTACCAGGCATTTTTCTTGAGAATGGCTGATTGAAATGTTTTGAAACATGGAAGTCGCATAGGGAATCAACCCAAAATTTTTTCATTTATCATATTATCGATAGCTTCCAATACTTAGCCCTTTGGGGCATTTTTGAAAGGGGAGGCTCAATCACATCTATATCTCAAGTTTTTTTCAAAAAACCCCTTTTAAAGTTATGAGAAAAGCTGGTGTCCTTGAAGTTCAGGCAATTTCCTACATTTTTGCTCCCATGGACATTTACCAAAAAACCTCACTTTTTTGAGTTATGGCGGATTTTTGGAAAAAATTTGAATTGGCTTTTGTGGCCATCCTGTTGAGAATTCTTCAAATACAAACAGATTCTGATCAAATGGTTGGAACCATTTTGATTGATGTGCCACTAGTTTGGTACCTTAAAGTGAAAAAATTAGGAGTATTTCGTTAAATTAAAATTTTAGGCAGTCTATGTCTCAGACCATGGAATCGATCCGATTCTGCCATTGAAGCCCCAAAAATTTTTGATTTGAAAAATACACCTTATTTTTTCTCCTCAAGGTAACATATTGCACATCGATCAGAAGGTTTCGATAATTTTTTCAGAATCTGTCAAGATTTGTGAGAAATTCTCAACTGGATAAGAAAAAGGGGTTGATTCAAAAATCTTCCAAGTCCCTATAGCTAAAAAAATCTGGGTGTTTTGGTAAATGTCTATGGGAGCAAAAATGTTGGCAATTGCCTCTGCTATGAGGATATGAACTTTTTTCGTACTTTCAGAAGATGCTTTTTTGCAAAAAACTTGATAAAAGTGTGTGAACTTCTCCTAATATGAACGAGGAGCTGATGAGGGCTTTTGAAAATATCAAAAATGAAAAATTTTGTGTCCATTCCGTAACCGATTTTTTTTATTCAAAACATTTCGATCAGCCGTTCTCGAAAAAAATGCCTGGGGGTATGGTTCCTATCATCTTGAACTCTAGGCCACTGTCTCTTATTTCGTCATTTGTGAGTGTCTATATTGAAAGTTCTCTTTCTTTTGGGGTTTTTTCTCTTAAAACTCTGTGCAGTGTGCTGGTTCCTCTTATCTATAGTTATCATCGCTGCATTATGTTCTGTATAATTTCAATGGGTATGCAGAGTTAGTGAGAGTGGTGGAGTGAAAATTTTATTTTCTACGTGAAACTTCTGAGAGCAAGTGCTTTTGTTCATTTTCTTTTTTAATTTCTTTTAAATTTCATGTCAAAAATTATTTCACCAAAACTTTCAGCTAAACCTCAAGTGATTGCGGCCAAGATCTAAAATCTTTCCCCCCAAAACCCGCTCCATTTTACTTCACCTGCCCCAAACACTTCTTCGTGAAAACTTGCTCGTAAAAAATTTTCTTTCAAATATCTTCCTATATTTATTCCCTACACCCGGTGGACGTGTCGTTCTGATTCAACTTGCAAGTCATGTGATATCAGAGCGACCAAGTCTTAAGTTTCCTCGATTAGGTGGCTTCAGAGCTCCTTCAAATAATTTGATACTTCTCCTGATCACATCTTCTATTTTTCGTATAAAGCGCCTTCAATAAATTTTATACTTCTCCTGGTAACAGATCTTCCGTATGAAGCTCCTTCAAAATATTTGATACTTCTCCTGTAAACACTTTCGTCTGAATAGCCGCATACAACCAAAAACATGGTAGCTCTGATTCAACTTGCAAATCATCTGATATAAGAGCGACCAAGCCCTAGTAGCATCAACTCCTATTTTGTTCAAATAAAAAGGCAATTTTATTTTGAAATGTTATTGATATTTCAAAGAAATTTTACTTGAATAAATCTCAGATAAATCTTAGTTAGGTTGACATTTTTTTATATTTTTTTGAATAAATGGCAATTTATTTTGAATAAATTGCAATTTTGTTTGAATAAAGTGCAGTTTTAATTAAATAAAATTTCAATTTACTCCGTTAAATTGAAATTTTATTTGAATGAAAAAGTAATTTTTTTTCAAAAAAACTTGAACTGTATGTAGAATTTCGTACTCTTTTTGAGGTGCTTTGCTTCATGAGAACTGTGACTGTTAGTGTAATTTGCCTTAAAGTTTAACGTTCAGATCCCAGGTAATCTCGGATAAAGCTTGAACTTTTCTTTAGGTTCCTCTATTTTCCATTTTTCTGGGTGAGTATAGTTGGTACAGAATGCATCAAAAATCAGAGACTAGGGAAAATAAAATTCAACCACAAAATCTACACCTGAGGTCACTCCTACCTGCGGTTCAAGTTAATCTGCGCGTTGACTGGTTGTTGAGTTCCATCGTTGATTGTACTTTGAACTGACTTTAGCAAATTATAATAATGTATTTGAAATTAAAATTTGCAGCAAATCTGATTTCAAAGTTGAACTTCAGTCAGTTTGGACATGAAGAAGCAAAGAAAAGGATGACTGACTCATTCTTGGTTCTGAAGTTTGCACGGACCGAACGGAAGACTTTCATTTCATTGAGACATTAAGAGTATTCTTCAATAAGAGAGCGTTTATAGTTGAATTGAAAGACTAAAGTACCCACTTAGCAGAAATAAGAAACTACTGTCATCATTATGGCAATAATGGTGCAAGAAATCAATCACAACACTGACTTAGAATTACCAGTATTAGGTTTAAGGTTAGGTACTCCGTAGAACTCTGAAGTGACCAAAATACAGTAATTCACAGACACCTTGTTATGAAAAAAAACCAACCTAACTTTTTTTAAAAGTGAAGACAACACCACGTCATGCGATGCACGAAACGGGGTACCAATTCATTATAATGTTATGTTCTTTTACCAAGGATATAGGTGTGGACAAGAAGGCTGTAGAACGGTGCCATACTAAAATTTTGCTGTGAGGTTGATCGGAGAGCATCCATCTTGCTCCACTCATCTATTTTGCCCAAGTCAATTCGATTCATCCTAGTCAATTGAGCCACTCGAGCGAATGTTAGCATGAGATTCGAGAGAAGTTCAGTCACAACTTCGTAACCACTTATTTATCGACTGCTTCCAAACAAGAGGGGGAAAAATACTTTATCCTACTTAAGAATCTTAGGTGGATATACCGCTAAAGTAGTCGACAATTTTACCGCAACCGATTGGACCCAAGGATTCATGATTTACTCACAACATTTTAGAAAAGCTGATTTGATTGGTCCAGGTCAAGATTTGTTTCGACTTAGGTTACATCGAGTAGAATTAGACAAATAGAGTTGGCTTTCCCCGATTAGATCTAATGTGTCCAAATTAACACCATCATTTGTACTTGGCTTCTAGGTTTCTCTCTTCAGACTTTGTAAGATTTGACAAGATTATGACCATTTTCCCTCATGCCCAGAGCCAAAGCCTGGCAATAAACTGTGCTGTTCAGTGTCGAACACACTTCTTGCACTTTTTCAGTGTAGCTTCAGATAGCTTCATAATGAAGCTTTTTTTCATCCTCGCAAAACTATCCGTTTGCAAGTAAAACATGTCGAATCATCTTCAGCAGTTTTAATGAAAGATGAGTCACTGTAACCATTCTATTAGAGGGGGACCATTTTGAGTATAGGGTTCTGACAAACAATGGTGCCTGTTTCCAAACCGCATCAAAGCGCATTGATAAGCGCTTCATTAGAAACGAGTTGAAACTCTGCGCAAACCAACCCCTCTCCCATTCCCTCTGATGCAGTTCAGAAGCGACAGACTGTCTTGTCGGACAGTTGTACTTAGGTAAATAAATACTTAAAAAAGTTGTTACCAAAAATCCAACCAAACTCGTAGTAAAATTCACTTCACGAGTGGCTCAATCAACTTGGGCAAAAGAGATGAGTCGAGTGAAATTGATGCTCTCCGATCAACCTCAGCCCACTATTTTAGTCGACATCATTTATCATTGAATGAATGCATCACACAACTTGGTGCTGGTGTTGCCATTTAAAAAGTTCTTGCTCTCCATGACTGTCATGCAAGCATAGGTACAAATTTGGGCTGAAATGTAAAGGTCTACCCTTTGCTTTTTTTTCATTTCGGTAACTACACTCTCTAGACCACGCTCATCGGTTAACGAAGTTAACTCCTTCAGATCACTCAACTTGAGGAGATAAAGATGAGTAAATCTGTCTCAGGAAGAGAGAGTTTTCTGAGAGAGGTCAAATTACAAAATTTTTGAATAAATCACCACAAACATACCACTTTTACTCGTCAAAATGCCAAGAAAGGCAATGAGTTACGGCATTACGAGGCAATAACACGCACTGTAGAATCTGGCAAATTAAATGAAAGCTATGAAGAACTTGAGTGTTTCAATTAGTAGAAACTGAAATTAAAGGCTTTGATTGACAGAAAACACGCACAGTTCATAAAGAAATTCAGATTTTAAAGTCTCTGATAGACTTCGAAAACACGCGAAAATACATTGCGGAGGGAACTTCGGTTTGTTTTCACAACACAAATCTCTAACCTTAAAATCTCCGAGGCAAATTACGCATGTTTACCAAAGCCTCCGAACTAGATATAGCTCGTTGGTAATCACAGACAAAATAATGAAACTACCAAATTTATTCATAACGGAGATAAATCCTTATGAAAAACTTGGGGTCAATACTCAGTCAAAACCTAACTCAAACATTATTCGAACATTTCAAACGGCGCACTATGGATCCAAATCGAGTCCTAAGTGGTCAAAAATACAAAGACATGAGATATCACAAGAATTGTCGATCCATCAAATGATATTCTCCGATAAGTATGGGACAAGCCAGGAATAAAAAACGGAGCCAAATAAACCCCTTGAAATCAACTATAGTACCCAACTAAAATACTAATTTTCCAACTTTGAAAGGATCGAATTTGGACCGCCAAAGATTTGATTTCTATCCATTGTGCGGCGGACCGAAGAATATCGCGGATTCGATATGGCGCGCGATACGTTTAGTGACTGCTTAAAGGATAGGGAGACTTTTCGCGTTGCCGCTCCGCAATATATCGAACGAAAGGAATCCACCGAAAAGCAGTACGCGATCATTACGCGCGGAAATCTGACAACGCACGTTTGCGACCAAACCAAAAATTGTCGATTTTTATGCAGGAAGTTTATGGCCAAAATCGATACAAAACCATAACAAAAACATGCAGTACTTACTGCATGTTAAAAAAACTTGAATTTTATGACAATGACATGTACTTTTAAACTAATTTTAATTGATTTTAAAGTAAAAATAAGTGTTTTTAAATTAAACTTAACTGTATCTAAATTGAAAATAATTGTTTTTAAATTGAAAATTTGGTATATTGATCGAATTCTTAGACCCTGGCTCTGGAATATTTTTAAACTCTTTTAGTTCAAAAGTTATGACGATTTAAACTTTTTTCATATTTTCGCATGTTTGAGCGGATGTGAAAACTGTGTATTCAGAAGCGGTCTGTACGTGGTCTCGGAAAAGTGCATTTTCCGACCGTAAAACATTTTTGAACACAAAATTGAGGTAACCAGGTCGATAGCTCTGACTCTGAGGAATCTGATGCAGGTTTCAGATTTAGTCTATCTATGCTATTTTTGCCCAAAGAGATGTGAGAAGTTTGAGTAACTTTTTAGAGATGTGCTCCAAAAAAACAGTTTGCGCGAGGGTTTGGAAAAATTGTTCATACGGGCGTAAAAATGACGGAAAGAAAATTTGAGCTTATGCATAAAAAACTAGAAAGTATGAAGAATCCGACTTTGGCCTTGAAATATTCTTGGCTTTTTTAGTTCAAAAGTTATGACGGTTTGAACTTTTAACATCTTTTCGCATGTGTAAACTGTGTGTTCAAAAGCGGTTTTTACATGGTCTCGGAAAAGTGCATTTTCCGACCTTAAAAAAATTTTGTAGACAAAATTGAGGTAACTAGGTCGATAGTCCTGACTCTGAGAAATCTGATGCATGTCTCAGATTTTGTCTATCTATGCTACCTTATCTCAAAGAGATGTGAGAAATTTGAGTAACTTTTTATAGATGTGCTCCAAAAAAACAGTTTTCGCGAGGGTTTGGAAAAACTCTTCATACGGGCGGAAAAATGACCAAAAGAAAATTTAAGCGTTAGTATAACAAACTAGAGAGTATGAGGAATCCGACCCTGGCCTTGAAATATTTTTAGCTCTCTTATGTTCAAAAGTTATGATGGTTTTAAATTTTGTAATTTTTTCGCATTTTCGAGCGGAATGATCCAGCGCGCCAGGTGCGCCCGTTGCGGGGCAGTGTATTCAGCACGCTTTTTTTTTTTTTTTTTTTTTTTTTATCAACGCAGCAATTCGTGAATTCTCTCCCCCCCCCCCAAATGTTGTTTTTAGAGGGAAGTACCTACAGTCAAATATTGCACGACTATTGTTATAATGATAGGAAATCATAACGGCAAAAAATCAACTTAAAATAAATACACAGTATATTTTTTGTCTCCTTTCTTTTTAACTAAAACAATGGGTCTGTTGCAAACTTTTGCTACAACGATATAGAGTATTTCATCCTTTATAAAATCGCCCGAAAAGTCCATTCGTGGCATCAGAAAGTCATAAAATGCGATAATAAACTCACAAGAGACGTTTAATGAAATCCGATATGGCGGTAAAATATCGAGCAATCTGTTTGCATGCACCTTTTAAAACCATCAAGGATTGCCAATGTTGACAACCTCACATGCTTCAGAGGTGTTATGTGTATATTTAAGTTGTGATTGGGTGTGATCGATATTGTGAGGTTGGCTATCCTTGGATGTTCGTGGTGCATGCATACAGGTTGTTCGATATTTCTCCGCCATCTTGGATTTCATTAATCGCCTCTCGTGAGTTTATTATTGCGCATTTTATGACTTTCTGATGCCACCAATGGACTTTTCAGGCGATTTTACATGCTATTAAGCAATCTATAGGACTGTATCAAAAGTTTGTAACAGACCCATTTTTAGAATTTCCTTTAGAACTTTCTATGAGGCTGCCAGAATTCAACATGCTTAGTTTTAATTGAATACAGGTACACACTTATGACTGATGGCAATAGCCAGAAAAATAATGTCTGTGAAAACCAGAGCTGCCGTTTTGCGTATATAATTAATGGTGTTTTTCAATTCACCGATGATTCCAACGGTTGAGAAAAGATTACACAGTTTCAATTCAGCGTATAGGTACCTATGACTGTTATGCACAAAAATACTCGCATCTGTAATCTTTTCTCAACCGGTGGAGTCGGTTGAAAATCGCGTCAGTAAAATGCTCAAATTTTCCAACCCATCCTCATAAAGTTACGTAAGCTGAAGTGTTTTTATACGTAAATACATTCGTCGGAGCGTAAGATCCATTTTTACGGTCAAAGATTGTGTACGAAGTGTCGATAGGTTGACGGCTTGCACTGCTTTCAGTGTGAAGTGAAGCCATGGATGCGATTGTACCCTGTGCCAGTTTCAGATTGAATCAGTGTACACAATCGAGGCTACTGAGTGGGTGGAGCTTAAATTTGCACCGAATTAATTAGGTAAATCATCATCTCATCCAGATTTTTTGCACTAGTTTTTAATAACATAATATGGAAAGAAAATGAAAGGAATAAAAGAAATGTATGGAATATAATATCCCTGGTAAGAAACCTATTCTTCACACAGTATGTATACCTATGTATGAATGGATTCATATGGATATGTGATAACATATGGATTTGTTTGGATATACGTCTTGCTTGTTGATATCCATAAAAATCTATGCAATATCCATATGGGTCCATTCATGTCCATATGGGTCCATTCATATCCAGATGAGTCCATTTATATCTATAAATGTATGGGGAATGAATAGGTTATGGAATTATTTAATCATATGAATCACTGTTACTAAGGTCTACCGACAGTTCACCGCGGACAATTCACTGCGCGACGATTCACCGCGGACAATTCACCGCGCGACAATTCACCGTCGCAACAATTCACTGCGCGACAATTCACCGCTACGACTATTCACCGCCTCGGTTTTTACCCTTGTTCTACATATAGCCTCTCTTTCTTGCAATTCACTTTCTCCTCACCGTGTAACTCAGGAGGAAGGTCCGGATGCGTCGAAAAGAAGGGAACGGCATTTTAAAGGAAATGAGTTCTTCATTTTATTGTGATGTGATATGGGATTTCCGAATCCTGCTCGTTGTTACGTACCTGCTATTTCACAAACTGCATGAAAGAATGTTGAGGCAGTTCAGTTGCTTGAGGCCTCTCAAACCGTAGTGTCTGAGGCATTTTCGTTTCTGTTTTTTTTTTTTTTTTTTTTTTTTTTTTTTTTTTTTTTTTTTTTTTTTTTTTTAATTTAATAACGACTCAGACGCTTTTTCTCTGATTACTGCGAATAAATGTTAAATGTTAAACAAACCCGTAAATATGCAGAAGTCTCATCTCGTTTAACGGTAGTGTGCTAGGAGTTTGATCAAAGGAGGTGAATAAAATTGACGCGCGGTGGATAGTCGTAGCGGTGAAATGTCGCGGCGATTAACTGTCGCGCGGTGAATCGTCCGCGGTGAATTGTCGTAGAATCGTTACTAAAGGAAATATGATGTGGAATAAAAGAATAAAATGGAATGGAAATAGAAATGGTAAATTGGCAACGCCCGTAAAATAGAAGCTAGGATTAAAAAGAATAAATATCTGACATTAAGGACATTTTTTATCTCGCATTTGCAGTTCGGCAAATTAAAAAAAAATTATGGAATTATGAAATCATGAATACTTAACTATTACGCCTAATTATACGTGTATACTTTTTATACCTCCAACTCATTTCCACAGATTGTCTAGCGTCTACGCCAATGAGCTATAACTTTAGAGTGGCACATCAAGGAACGTTCCGCTGGTTCATTGTTGTCACCTAGGGCGCCGCCATCTTGCCGTAAAAATCGATTTTGAGGTTAAATTTCGTAGGTTGTTTCCGGTCGTTTCGTAAACAAACTCGGGCATAGCCGGAAACGACCTACGAATCTGCCGTCCAAATTCCCGCCAAATTCCGAACGACCTACAAAATTTAACCTCAAAACTCGGAATCTGCCGTCCAAATTCCGCTTTTTTCCGGGATTCCTTCTACCCTGTGTGGCACAAGGTGGACCAGCCCGCTGCCACTCTAAAGTTATAGCTCATTGGTCTACGCTTTTTAATTTTTTGATTTTTTTTTGATTTTTTTTTTTTATGGTATGCAGAACTGCGCTTGCCAACAAAAAAATGGGGGGGGGCAAGTGAGAATGGGGCTCTTGCTATCTTTTGATACATACTTGCGATTGAATATTTAATCCTTGTGTAAAAACTATCAAACATGACAATGAATGTGACAATCACGAAATGCACTCATAATTTCACATCGTGACTAAATTCTCAGGCTTAATGGCGGAGCTGCACAGGTAAAATGAGAGATTCCTGTCTGACTTGAGACTTTTCTTTGTGTGTTTCAATAGAGAGAAAGAAAAATGAGTGGGAATCTCCAACGATTGCCTTCATAGCAGGGTTGGATTGGAACCTAAAAAGCTACTGGAGAAAACCATTGGAATCGGGCTGATGAGGGGGGAGGGGAGTGAAAACCTCCCAGTCGGTATATAGGGATCGGGGAGGGGGGGCCTCCCCGGAAAAAAATTATGAATTTTAGACCGCGATTAAAACGCGATTTTTAGTTTAATTTTTCAGGCCAACAATCCCGCAACAATTTAAAGCTAAAATTTATCCAAAAATTAGGAAAGGTCACCTAAAATTTTAAAATTATTAAGGCCTAAAATTTATAAAATAAAAGTAATTTAAAATGAAAATTTATTACAAATCTGCGAAAATCTTGTCAATTATCACGGAAAGTGGATAGTGTTATTAGTTTTGAGATTATTGGTCTATCGTGTTTTTAAAGAATCAAGAACAATATAGACATTTTAAGGGACTATATTTACAAAAAAATGTACATAGTAGTGTTACTATAATTTTTTACAACAGGAATTCAGTTCAGAAGGTTCAAAATGACACTTTCTCTCTTACTAATGAGCCAAGTTATGAGTAATGTCGCAACAACACATTGATTTTTTCTTTTTGCTATCAGTAAATTTTAACCTCTTGAGGTTAATTTTACTCCAAACTTGATTCAAAAATATTCTTACTTCTAACACCTCAAGAGATAAACTTTTTTTTAAATATTTCAAGTCTCAAAGATCTACCCTCAAAGTTATTCCAGAAGTTTAAATTTTGATTTGATCACTTATCTTTAATGCAATCCTTAAACCTGAGTATGGTTTGAATCTGACAGAAAGTTTGGAACTTTACATCAAAGAACATATGAACTTTAAAGCAAGATTTATTCTGTGATATGTGATGCTGATAGTGATTTCATTAAAAGAAAATGTGCTGAATGCTTTCAGAGCACCCAACTTAAAAGTCCAATCAAACAAGGATTGCTTTGAAATTGATAAGTCCAGCGAAGCGTAAAACGAAGCACTGAGAGGCAATTCTACTAGAATCGCATTACCGCAGAGTACTTCATTCACCCGCCTCGATAAATCAGTTTCATGAATAATCCTGTGATACGCCTCCTAACTAGAGAGTCACAGTTAAAATGAGGAGTAGCCCAGCAATTTGTTGCTGGAACCGTCCTTGAGCGTGTTCATTATAAGTGATGGTCCATTTTTTTTAAAGGTTCAAAACACTGTCAGTTTTAAACATTATATCAAATGATGATCGAATGAAAATCACTGAGCCTCTGGAATCACCTTCATGTTGTGTTTTGATGAAAACGTTTATCCTAAATATTCAATACATAAATGATGAGGAAAAATGATGATGGCAAATGATGTAAATTGAATTTTCAAGAATATTCTGTCTCATCTTGATTTTTTCAAAAATCTGTAGTCACAATTTACTGAATAGTACAATAAATTAATCAGTTCTCTCAAAAATTTGTGAGACAACAAAGGAAGGAGTTTGCGCAGACTAAGGATGATTGCTAAACATTCTTAATTTGAACTTTTTCCTATAAATGAAGCAGTTGGTGCATAAATCAAACAAGTCCAAAGACTCGAAAAATTACTTTAAAACGTGAAAATAATCCTCAGTGGGTTTCCTATTGCTTGTAAAAATTTAATGATGAAAAACAAGAAATGAGATCAAAGTTTAAAGTTTGAAGTGACAGTTTAAAGTTTTCTATTGACACCATTTTTTATGCAAAAATCAATCAAAGATAGAACCTGTTAGTTCTGATCTTAGTGAGGGTAATTACTAGTTTTTAGGCTTTTGAAAGTTTTGACAATTTATTGAGGTGCATGGTGGTGCACCTGCATAGCTCTCGTTTTAACATAATTCATAATTGAACAAAAATGGTCTATGATCTCATTTTTCATATTTGCAAGTGGTTAAATAAGTTTTCTTATTTTTGTCAGCCTTATTTCTTGAAAAACCAACTCAAATTATGAATTCCATGTACAAAGCAAACTTGTCCACAAACTTTAAAAGGTTTTGCCCCAAAATAAATTTCACAAATCTGCCTTAAAGAGATAGACTCCATTCCCGAGCATTTGAAGTAACTTTTGTGTCTTTTTTTCCGCCCATTTCAGTGGGAGAAAATGTTTTTGGACCTGTTTGATTTCTGCATCGACTGTTTCAAATGGACTACCTGATGGAGTTGAGTTTTTAACAAAACAATGGATGCTGAATGTTGATGAGTGCACAAGCAACCAAAACAACACTATCTATGATGGCCAAGAGGTCATGGTGAAATGCCGCATGAGGTGCTAAAAAAGAAAAATCCCTAACCCTTTTAATAACACGCTCTACATGCACCCTCAAACTAGCGATCGTTTTCGTTTCCCTCACTTCTTCCTTTGTCATTACTGAGTCGGCAGATACACTTGGGGCCTTACGAGTTTGCACTCTCGTGCATGCACCAAAGAGTCTACGTCTTTGAAGCCTCTATCAGCCATAACTAATGTGTTTGGCCTTAAATGGTCCAAAAATTTGCTTTTCTCAACAATGAAAGCATCAGTAGTTCGACCACCGTATCCTTTTGAGATAAAATTGATGAATCCATCGGGAGTACACGAGATTAGGTATTTCATTGTATTGCAATTCTTATGGCTACTCCAAGTTTGAGCTTGGTTGTAGGCATCCGATGGCTTTTCTATTTCGATTTCGAAGCAATCAATTATCGCTTGCACCTTTGAATAATGTGCCCTGAAAGCATTTGGTACATTTGCTTGAATGACATTGCTTGGTGGCCAAAATATATATTTTTGTAAGTAGGCAGCCAAGAGAGGGATACTTTGGTTTAAAGATCTTGACACATCACTTTTGGTCTTGTTGAAGTAGAGCCCCAATCTCTCATTAGATTCGGCAAGCTTTATTTTTCGCAGTGCCAAGAAAATCTCTTCCTTGCTCAGTCCTGTGGAATTTATCATAATGTCCAGGAGCCCCTCTGTTTCTTGAGGCAAACCTAGAAAACACTGCATATTTGCTCCCATCAACCACAGGTTCATCTTGGCCAGTTGTTCTAGCTTGTGGGGGACTTGGAAGTCCTGATCAGTACCAACACTTGCAATAGTAACCGCAGGTGAGTCAGATGACACTGTGGCGGCCTCAGAGATGAGGTCATCATCTTCACAACGTTTCCTTCTCTTTTTGTTACCTTCAAGAGGTGGGGTTGGAATGCACTCCACAGTCCGCACTTTGCTAAATGCCAATGCCGGACTTTTGGAGCAGCAGTTCTGAAATTGAAAAAATGCAAAAGTGTGAGTAAAAGCATCATAACCGCAGTTCTGTTGTCTGTAATATGTCATAGAGAAATATTGGTCTTCTTTCATAAATGTTAAAATTCTTAACTGGTGAATGACAAAATTGTGCCCTTTTTTAAGTGGATCAATGGGTTTTTATTGTGAAAAACTTCCAGCAGAGTTATGGTATTCTATTCATTTCCGAAAAGTTACCTGTTTTGCAAATTTTTAATCGTACTTCTTGAATGTTAATACCTCCCCCCGCCGCCCTCTCATTTTGTGACGTAGCGTCAATTCTGCCAACGCTGGATATTGGTCCATTTGAAACCAAGTGAAATATCAAACAAGAGGTGTTCGTCCAACACTTTCGGATTCGACCTTTTCCATGGGTAGAAGCGGACTAACTCAGCATTGTCAGATCGCGCGATATGCCATTGCCCCCATTAATTTCATTATTATAAAATGAATGCACTTATTACCTTGGCTTGAGTTGTGAAGTCATTATTAGCTCCTTCAATGTGGACGT
The DNA here is from genome assembly GCA_011764245.1 of Trialeurodes vaporariorum. Taxonomy (NCBI): domain Eukaryota; kingdom Metazoa; phylum Arthropoda; class Insecta; order Hemiptera; family Aleyrodidae; genus Trialeurodes; species Trialeurodes vaporariorum. The sequence continues at coordinate 25,309,612 of VMOF01000013.1, forward strand.
CTTCCTCATCTTCGTTTAACGTAACGTGCTAGAAAAATAGGAAAAAAAAGAACAGAAATTGGTGATTACCAAAATAAATTGATTGTAAATAATTTGTCGGTTTCGTTTGACTTGTTCTAAAAAATCATTTTTTTTCCCCCTTACGCCTACTTCTGTCTTATGTATATATTTCTTCCCTTCTTTGTTTTAACGAAAAAACTGATTGTAAACAATCTGTCGCTTATGCTCGACTTGTTCTAATTTTTTTTTTTTTTTACCTCACGCCTGTTTCTGTTTTATGTATATTTCTTTCGTTCTTTGTTTCCACAAAATGAACTAGCATTATAACGATATGGTCAAATACCCAAATTTGGGACAAGCCCCTCACAAGGAACAAACTTAAAATTAACAATACGGCACATGAAATGACATGAAATTGAGTGACATCACCGCCTGGTTATGGTGATGCCGCTCAATTTCATGCAATTTCATGTGCTGTATTATTGATCTTGAGTTTACCCCAAGTTAGGGTCTTTTACTGTACCTACGTCAAAGAGAAATAGCTATCTTGTTTCCAAAATCTTACCAATTGATAACAGGTAAACTGCAAAATTGCACCTTCATTTATTATTTGTAACAACAGGATTTCATTCCAAAAAAATTCAGGAAAGTTGTAATGTTTTATTCATAGCGGTGAAGTTGCCTATTTTACAAAATTCCAAGCTTACTCTTCGACCAGAGGCAATCCCCTGTCCCAATTCCTGTGACTATGAACTACTTGTAGACCTAATTTAGAATAAATAATTTCATTACCTTGACCGGCCCGGTGAAGTCACTATTTGCTGCTTCAATATGGACATCTTTCTCATTTTCTTCCAATACAACATCACTATTTGCTTCTTCTATAGGAACATCTTCCTCATTTTCAACAATATTTTCTACTTCAACGTGCATATCTTCCTCATTTTCTTTCAGTGTGACAACACTATTTTCTACTTCAATATGCGCATTTTCCTCATTATCTTCCATCATGACATGCTAGGTAAAAAGATAAGGAAGAAAAATCGTATTCATTTAAACAAATTTATTGTACATGATTTGTCACAAATGTTTAACTTAATCTAATAGTCAAAATATTTTTCTACGTGACACCTACTTTCTGCCTTATTTTCTTTACTTCTTTGTCTTTAAATGAATTAGCAATATGTTTTCAGATAAAAAGGCTTCTTGAAGATATGGACGAAAAGAGGAAGGAATATCATTCATCAGCGAAGAGTAAGTCTCAATATCTTTAAATAGAGGGACAGTAACAAAATCAGAATGCTCTTTACAAGGAAGGAGCTAAGATAATAAATTAAATGTTTGCCTTAAGAGCATACATCACCACAACGTCTTGCGGTGTAAACTCCTGGCCCAAGCAGCCAGGGTTTTGGTGATGTACGACCATCTCATAGTTCTTTTCTGGACAAGGAATCTGTAACACCTCTCTTGATGATTGAAGAGAGTTAAATATTTTCAGATCCCTGAAAAAAATTACTACGTAAATAATTCGTGCACCTTGTTTAGCTCGATGTTTACGGTTGTAACTTTTTATAACACTATAGCTAGGTATTTTGGCTGTATCAGCCATCATCAGGTTCTGAAGAACTAGGTTGAAAAATAATAAATACAAATAAAAATAAGGAAAGCAATAAAATATCTTAGAAACTGGGGATTTTGAGTTTCGCCAGTGTTGTTTCTGATGTGATAAGTTCCAATTTTTACAGTTTCATAAAAAGTGACAACCGTCAGTGGCGTGGCCTGAGGGGGGGGGGTAGGGTGGTTCTTATTTTTCAAAAATGAGTATTTTCTGTGCGAACGGTGGATTTTTTGTTCTTTGTGGTCTAAACAATCGAGCCATAACAAGCATTTTGAAAAAAATTGACTCTAAGTGGCCCCTCATCGGCAAAAAGGGCGTAAGTACCAAATATGAATTTTTGGGTGTTTTAATAGTCAATTATGGTGTAAAATAGCCACTTTCGGCTCTTACAGGGCTGAAATTTTCATTATTTTCGGCTTATCTGCAGTCCTAATGCCTCAAAAGTCCATTTTAAGATATGCGTAAAATGCTCTCACCGCGCTTTAGTCCAGGCAATGGGTGATTATTGAAAGAACAAATTCCCATCCAAGGTTTTTTGGGCTTAATCGCTTCGTCTTGGTGTCAGTAATGACCACCTAAAAGTCCCCATGCCTAGGTGCTGTGCTAAATTCAGGGGAGGGGGGGGGCAAAATCGATTATTTCGATATATATATATATCGAAAACGATGCAAGGCATCAAAAAAATTAATACATGTTTTTTGTTTCTGAGGTAATTTCCAACAAGAAAGGTCCTCTGTGTTTTTACGCTCTGACGACGTGTAAGCTCTAAAAAACACGATTTAAGTTTTCGGCGATTTTCAGGAAAATTGATACCCCGTGGCAACGCTCATTTAACGCAATGTTATTTTTAATTATTTCGATCGCCTTACCGTAGCATTTAGAGTGCTCCAATTTGTTTAAAATTAGGCAACCGGGGGTTTTTTAGGTCGCTGATTTCATTTTTTGAGTCCAAATTTCCTTAAAACGTGATTCAAACAAGCTTTTTGAGCTTTTATCTAAAAAGCTGTATTTTGTGAAAAAAGCTCAAAAAGCTTGTTTGAATCACGTTTTAAGGAAATTTGGACTCAAAAAATGAAATCAGCGACCTAAAAAACCCCCGGATGCCTAATTTTATAAAAATTGGAGCACTCTAAATGCTACGGTAAGGCGATCGAAATAATTAAAAATAACATTGCGTTAAATGAGCGTTGCCACGGGGTATCAATTTTCCTGAAAATCGCCAAAAACTTAAATCGTGTTTTTGAGTGCTTACACGTCGTCAGAGCGTAAAAACACAGAGGACCTTTCTTGTTGGAAATTACCTCAGAAACAAAAAACATGTATTAATTTTTTTGATGCCTTGCATCGTTTTCGATATTATATATATCGAAATAATCGATTTTGCCCCCCTCCCCTGAATTTAGCACAGCACCTAGGCATGGGGACTTTTAGGTGGTCATTACTGACACCAAGACGAAGCGATTAAGCCCAAAAAACCTTGGATGGGAATTTGTTCTTTCAATAATCACCCATTGCCTGGACTAAAGCGCGGCGAGAGCATTTTACGCATATCTTAAAATGGACTTTTGAGGCATTAGGACTGCAGATAAGCCGAAAATAATGAAAATTTCAGCCCTGGAAGAGCCGAAAGTGGCTATTTTACACCATCATTGACTATTAAAACACCCAAAAATTCATATTTGGTACTTACGCCCTTTTTGCCGATGAGGGGCCACTTAGAGTCAATTTTTTTCAAAATGCTTGTTATGGGTCGATTTTTTAGACCACAAAGAACAAAAAATCCGCCGTTCGCACAAAAAATACTCATTTTTGAAAAATAAGAATCACCCTGGGGGGGGGGGGGGAATGAACTTCCCTGCTCCCTTGACACCAACATTTGCCTTAAAAAAAGGTACTTTCTTGCGTTTTCACACAAATTTTACCAAATCAGTATCTTTGGACCCCTCTAGACAATTTTTGGAGGCCAGATCCCTCCCCCCCCCAAAAAAAAAATTCCTGGCTATGCAACTGACTATCTTATTTTTATTTATTTTATTTTATAAATTGGGGCAAGGAGCCTCAAGACAAGGCTAAAATACAAGTCAAGTCAGATTTTCGTACAAAAAACAACCTTGAACATCGGGATAAGCAAGATGCGTACATTATTTTTACAACAATGACACCTCTGATCATGGGAAACCAAATCTGAAAAAAAGAAATTGATGTAAACAAACTTACGACTAAACGAGGCAACACATCTGGCTTCAGTTGTATTCGCGCAGCCAAACCTAAACTTCTGGTATATTGGCACCACTCTAAATTTGCAACATCCTCTGCCAACTGAAACATTAGTGCAAAAACATAGTTCAAAAAGATTTGCAGAGTGCTAAACAAACAGATCAGCTATACATAAACAGCCTCTCTACGCTCCATACTCTGAGAAGCTGAAATCCTGACTTTGATGGTATCTTGCAGACACAAATGATTTTAGAGCAAAATTCTCCTTTTACGCACGGAAACTAATCACTCAACTTTTGCCGCTTAGGTTTCTTTTAAGTCAAGAACTAGGCAGGTTTCAAATACTAATCCCTTCAAATTTCAGTGGAGAGGACACAGACGATTTTTCACTCAAATACCCTTGAGTATTGATGATTTAAACAAACTCTGAAGCTTGCAATAACTAGCCTTCAGGTGATTCTTGGCAAAACTTTTCTACATTTGAACCCAAAGAATGGCACTGCTCAAAAAGTAAACAGTTATTGGCTGAAATTGATGAATTCAAGGAAAAAGTACAAATTTGAGGAACACTAGCACCTGCAAACATACCTCAGAAAGATATCCTAAAATACTCAAAAATAAAATTATGACATACAAAAGTTTCCATGAGCCTCAATGAGTGCGAGTGAGGCAGATAGACATGGCATCACTCGCTAAGCTTATGGTGACTTGAATTTTCAAACTCACGTCGTTAATTCTCGTCTAAAGTCGTTCATTTCAGACTCACGTCAAAAAATAAAATTTCAGGTGCTAAAGTTCTTAGATTTTGCGTTTTTTCTTTGGTTTAAGTTTAAAATGCCCAGAACGCGACAATCCCAAACAGCAACCAGTGGCGCTATCCATCAAATTGAAATCTGGGGAAAAGTTTTGCAAGGTATCGCCTCAAGATAGTCTTGAAGCGAATTAAAACAAAGGCCCACAAGTGTGCAAACAGGAGGGAATTTTCCATTGATGTCATCTACGAAAAGAACCTCCTTACATGATTTAAAACTTATATGAAACTGCAATTGAATCTGAGATCACTCATTGACTGTAAGAACAGGTGAGTTTACCTGTTCATTTGATAATTAACGGTCTTGTTAATATCTCTTATCTTTTCATCGCCATGATAAGTGGCAAACAGGAGACTTTGCTGATAGCCGCAAAGCTTACAGAAAAGGAGTTTGATTTCTCATCTTCGGTGAGTGTATTGTTTTAAAAGTCCTCAACAAACAACAGGTTAGAGTTATGACAGATAGGTGATGTACTTACGTTAAAATGGTCTTCGCAACAGGACATGAAGCCTTTGAGAGATAGCTCCTTATTGAGACCCACCGATGCAAACCAGCTGAGACGTTTTTCACCCTTTGGCACAGTAATAAAAGCTTTGTGAGGCGAGTTGATACTGGTACGGCGGCACTGAGGCACAAAGCACCTTTGGTACGACATAATAAACACTAATGCAGGAACTACCTCTGGAATGGTGACACAGTTGAGCCGGTAACTTTAGTACTTAATAGGATAGAGTAGAAGTTAGAGACGTCCAATCTGTTCAAATACAATGTTTCCAGGGGTTTTAAACTGAAAGCATTGCATTTGTTTCGGTCCAATGTCTCTGTCCATTCAAGTGACAGGACCATTCCGACCACCGAGAAGGAGCACGCCAACAGCTCATGAAGAGTACCGGAGTTCTACTTTTACCTGCGAAGCGATAGTTGAAAAAGCGAAAATATTCGATTCTTTTCATCACCGGAAGAGAAAAAATTTGCTAGCAAAAAGTTTGCTTGCAGGATTCGAATTAAAACACAAACTATATAAAGTATTTGATGAAATTGAAAACAACAAATAAGATCGCGGTAATAAGGAGTTGAGGTTATGTTATGATTGTTGTGGTTCCGTTGGACAATCGGAGGCAAAGAGTAAACAAGAGTCGCAATGGAGCTGTTGCAAACTTTTGCTACAGGCTTATTAATAGTTGATTATGGGGTAATACCCTGTAAAAATAACGATTAGCGCACTAAAAAATCACGAAATCCAGTTCTAAACTCACAAAATGCTTTTAAATGCGAGACCGTAATGGCGGTCGAGGCCGCGGTTTTCTTATGGCAATTGTATGCTTCTTCTTCTTCTTGTGTGGTGTTGCGAGAACACCTCGTGTAGATGGCGCTGATTGAAGATAGGGAACCCCTATGAAAACCACGGCCCCGGCCGCCATTACGGTCTCGAGTTTAAAAGCATTTTGTGAGTTTAGGAGAGGCAACAATGTAAAGTTGGCAACATGTGTAGGTATGCACACTGATTGTTTTGTTTCTTGATTTACTGGGCCTCTTGGGTCTCGCGTCGTTTATTGTATACTAGCAGGCTGCCCGGCTTCGCTCGGCTCCAACCGCATAGAGGTGGATCTGTCAACCTTATGCCACAGCCCTTTATTTTGTTGAAGAAGGTATCATTTTTTTTAACAATGACAATCAATACAATTTTCAGGGGCCAAATAATGTTCGGTCCCGAGCGTAACTTGCGTCAGCTCTCTGATTGGTCAAAACCGCACGCAAGATGCACGCAATTCAATGCTCGGGACCGAACATTATGTGGTCCCTGAACGTTAAGAGTCGAATGTTTTCTGCAACTTTAAAGAAGAATCTGTTTAGTGAATCAACACTAACCAAGTTAGCGATCTATGATAACTTCCGAGACATTTAAACGCTTTATTTTTGTAGGAATCGTAGTATCATCTTAAGGCGTAGGCGTGAATATTTCATTGTGATTGGTCGTTAGGTTACAGTCTCCATAAGAGCTAATGTGACATTGGTTCATACCCCCGCGCGGGGAAGTCCCATCAGGCCATGCTATGACTGGCTCCACTTTTCCCCCGTGCAAAGAGGTAGCTGAGGCGTTCGCAACAGACATTTTAAGTTCTCTGTGGACACCGAGTACGGGTCATCCTGTCGAACGATGCACGCGCGCATTAGAACTCAAAAGCAACACAATTGACTACCACACTCACAATCAGTCGCACAAAAAGCTTTTTCAGTCACGCTGCACAAAAACTGCATTTATTCTTCTGTGTCCCGCTTAGCGTCTCGCTGGGCAACAGCTAAAATTTTGCTGCATGTGATTTTAGTTGAAGGAGGGGTATGAGCGCACCCAGGATTTCAGTATGGGGGGCATGCTGTCATTTCATATGGAGGGTCTGGGGGGCACCCCCGGCTGATGGGGGTCCAGGAGTCCTCCTCCAGAAAATTTTGAAAATTTAGACTTCGAGAAAAATGAGATTTTCCGCGACTGTGCTGAAAAAATTACAGAAATATCTTAATCTCCAATCATGCTGATAGAAAGACGGAGTCTTCAGGAAATCTGGATATCAGAGAAAGATAGAGCGAAATTAACAATTGCGGATATTTCTGTCGGGAAAGATGTGTTCCTCCAAGGAAAACGATATTATGAAAAATCATGACATTGATAAACTTTTTTTAAACTCATTTCCTTTCCTTTATTTTTTTCTCTCTTCCTCATTTTTTCCTTGCCTTTCCTCATTTTGTTCTTGCTATATGGGGAAAGGGGGGGGGGCTCCGGCCCCTCTGGGTGTGCCCATGAGGAGGGGGAGGAAAATGAGAGAGAGAGTTCAAGCCTACAGGAGTGAGAGAGAAGATAGAGAAAAAGTTAAAGTGATAGAAAAATAGAAGTAGGTCATGGATTGAGAATGGTTGAAGAGATATAAAGATGGTAAGGGGGGGGGGGGTGCAGAAAAGTTTTGCCAACGCGTGGGCGAAATTTGAAAACCGATGATCACGGAGGGTGGAAGAAGGGTTGAGGGTGGTGGGAGAGTTGAGGGTGGTGGGAGAGTTGAGGGTAGAGGGTGGGTTAAAGAGGAAAAGAGAAGGGCCTATTCCAATTTGTAGTCTTAAATTTTGATTGTACCAATTAAAATTGCACCCAAGTCTAATTTTTGTTAATGCTAACCACGGACTGTTGGTTTTTTCTGGGCTGAATGTATCTCTAATGCTCTACTCTAAGCATCTGAATGCATCATGGGGGGGATTAATCATGAGAACTTTGAAGGAGTCCATTGAGAGGACAACAATGAGATTCAGCATCTCTTTGGAATAGTTAGGTAAAGTATATCAGAGAAGCGAACGACCCTCACCTCCGAAAAAATGAGCTCCTAAAACACATGAAAGAAGGGAGGGGCGTCAATTAATAGAGCCGCGTATCGTATTGCTTGGACTGAGTTGGACCATATCGGTTGTTAGTGTCAGTTGTATCCAAAGACATTACAGAGGAAACTAACCTCTCTGCTATCTCATATCATGGGAGAAAAGTGAATCCGGTCAGCGGTCATGGCACGGGCTGATGGGCACGACACTTCCCCGGTTAGTTGCAAATCACGTATGTTGCACAGTATGGAATATACATTTTAATCGAAAATTGGGACCAATTTAAGGAGCGTCGGTTCTTGAAAAATCGAAGTAAACGATCGGTCGGTTATTGTTTACTTTAGCGTCCATAACCTCTTTACCGTACTTTCTATCGTAATATCTCGCGGATACATTCGCCGAAACTTTCGTTTACGTTCGTCGCAATTTTAACTTTGACATGAACTGAATATCATATCTTAGTACTTTTAAAACTTAAAGTAATTAGCATTCTTTTGAACCAGTTTTACGTCTCGGCTCCATAAGCCGCAATATTATTTAGGTTCATACCCCCGAGCGGGGAAGCCCAGCCCATGAAAGTAAGCGGCTTCAATTCTCGCCGCTAGGGGCCAGTCTTCTTCTACAGGGTGTGTACAAAAAAAGGAGCCAGGCTGCATACGTCAGAAATATCAGGAAAAAAATTAGGGGCTGAAAATTGGCAACCGTGTACATTTTAGTTGAATTGTGTGTTTTTATTTGGAAACTACTTGCTTTGTAGAGTATTTTAAATTCGTAGTTTTTTTTACTCGGACCTGTTTTGGAGGAGTTATGATTTTTTGAAAATTGACCGTAAGCGTTTTTGAGGTTCGATATTTCGAAGACAAAAATCGATAATGACTTAAGGAATTTTGCGCTCTTCCCAAATCTGCAATAAAAAAATATATTACAGCCCAATTTATGGGGTCGGCGCCCCTGTTGCCCCCCCCCCCCCTGGAAGACGCCGAATATAAAAACCCTCCTAAAAATGTCCCTCTTTAAATAAGCAAACACGTGGTTGAGCTTTTTTCAAAATACGAAGACGTTCGCGAGTTGTTCGACTTTTACGCCTTAACGACATATTGTGTACGGCTGTTATGAACGTAGAGCCAGGTTTTCTCATCATAAGATACCTCTTTCTCACCCCTCCCGCTAGATCTTCCATGTATTTTGACCCGCTGATTTCAAATTCGGCCTTGGTTTTTACTCAAAACTCATACTTTTTCCAGAACATCGAATTTTTTGCTAAGAAGGCGTAATTTCGAATTTACGTAAAATATAGGATAGTTTCATGAAAACTGATAGCATTTTTGAAATCAGCATCTTAAAATACATGAGATAGCGATGGTGAGGTGAAATGGTAGGCGTAGAATTATTCTAAAACACTAAAAATGAGTAAAATTAACACTGATGGATGGTGAATGTCGCGGACACATTATGTCGTTTTAGATGCTTACTTGAGTTATTCAGCCTGGATTCTCTTTTGTTCACCCTGTATAATGTCTTTGGTCGACTTTCGTTTGTGGCCCGCGATACAATATCCAACATAACGAAGATTCGGAGCGTAGACAAATAGTGCCCGAAAATCAAATCGTCTCTCACATAGTCCACGTAGAAATACCAGAGGATCAGACAACACGGCGACGGTTGCCATTCTTCTCCGGTAACCTCACCGAACAAACAATATTCATCGACACAGGAGGCAGATCCGACACGACCCGGCAACGCGGTTTCATCCGAGGCGAACTCGTCGTAGCGTTGCCACGGGCGACGATTAACGTTACCCCGAGACTCGAGCTCTCCACAGTCATTCCGGGGTCCTCACCGGGACCGTTTCGCGCCCCTCCCGACCGGAGGGGCCATCCTCCCGATAGAGACCCCCACCCTAAGTGTGGGCCTACCCGCCGCGCGATCACACGCGCAATCCCGGGCCCGCGGGCCCAACCCTGCGGTCAGAAAATTGGAAAAACCGCAAACCGAAAAACGCCCCTCCCGAGTTCCCCAGGGCGATTCCTCGAAAACGAAAAGATGACCCACCCATTTCAGATCCTCGGCGATCACGCGGAAGGGGCGGCGAGGTCCTAGGACGCTATGCCTCGCCCCTGACCCTGTCCACAAAATTTTCGGTCCGAAGCCACTTTTCCGGTCGCCCCTTTCTCCCCGGGCGCCAGAACGGACCGAGAGACCACTCAGAAAACGCGGGACGACGGGGCGGATCGAAGGGACCGAGTGCGGAACCGACAGGCCGAACGGGGCGGCGACCAGCGCGGAAAAACGGTTTTCGGAAAACCGCCCCTCCCGAGAACGGGGGGGCCGCAAGAGGGTCGGTCTCGGGGGCAGAGGGAGCGCGACGGAGCGGCGGACACGTGGGTCGGGGCGAAGGACCGCGGAACTCAACGGATAGCGGGAACGGGGCCGAAGAACGGGAGCGCCGGGGGACCGAACGACAACTTTATTATATAGATTAGTCAGTTAAGTTTCTGCTTTGTTATGGTTTTCGATTTGCTGTGTCGGTTCCCAATTTGGGTTTATTGTTTTTATTTGCACTGAGGATGGCTATGATTCAAGCCGAAACGTTTGCTAAACTCATTTATTATTATTTTCTCTTCTGTGTTTTTTAAAGAAAGAATAAATTATGTGAAAATAGTACCAAAAAAATAACTGGCTATTTAGCTCTTATTTCAACCACTATATATATATATATATATATATATATATATATATATATATATATATATATATATATATATATATATATATATATATATATATATATATATATATATATATATATATATATATATATATATAACAACTTTAACACTAGAACGCCCAACGTCCCATTTTTGGGACGGATCAAAATTAAAAGTTGTCTCACGAGCCTCCAACTTGACTTAGGACCCTGAAATTTTATGACTTTTCATCATTTTAGGAGTCACTCCTGACCACCAAGTTTCATCAAAATCCGCCACTTCCTTCAAGAGAAAAAAGCGGTTCTACCTTTAACGCCCACGTCCCATTTTTGGGACAAACTGTTGTCTTTCCAGTTTCAAGGCAGTAATAAGGCTTCAACTTCTTGTATTTGTCTCAATAACGTGTATGGCTGAAACAAACTGTTTTTGCACATCAAGGGGGGTTCCCTCCCCATCACCACCACCTCCCCTCCCCCTCAAACCAGCGAACTTTCCCCCTCTCCCCTCATCAGGACAAGTAACTTTCATCAGAGAACAGTGCAGGGAGTCGCGTGCGCATGGCGTCGATTCCTCTCCAACAGATCAGCAATGAGCCACAGCTCTCTCTGAAATGTCGGCGTTCAGAAACCAGGAATGAGATAATATGAACTTCTTTGAGATTACCGGCCCGAATAAATTCCTAGTCACCTACCATCAGTAGCAAGGCTTGAGAGCCGAAGCCGTGGGTAGATCTGAATTTTTTGTTCTGCTCGGCAGAAAACTGTGGGATAATACTAAAATGAGTTACAATTTATCATTCAAATACTGAATCTAAGGGCTATTGCACCAGCAGAACTTGATTTCAAAGATTCGGTTTCAAGTTACTGCGTTGGGAGCTCTTTAGGGGCACTTTTTGGGAGCCGTGCTCCAAAACAGCTCCCAACGCAATAACTTGAAACCGAATTTTTGAAATCGAGTTCTGTTGGTGCAAGAGCCCTTGGATTCAGTATTTGAATGATAGATTGTAACTCATTTTAGTATTACCACAGTTTTCTGCCGAGCAGAACATAAAATTCAGATCTAACCACGGCTTCGGCTCCCAAGCCCTGCTCAGCAGTTCCGGTGCTTTCAATTCCTCTTATTTTCTATTAAAATTTGTCTGCTCATTTCCCTTTTTCTTATTTATTCTTGAAGATAACGTTTTCTAACACTGTTAGACTAAAATCTTGTGAAGACAAAGCAAAAAAATCGCAAAAAGGTAAGCTTTGTACGATCCCCCCTCTTCTTTCCCTTTCTTCTAATTTTCTCTCGCAATTGCGTGAATTATTTTTCATCATAGGTGGAAGTGCTGAGAATGGACAAGGAACTGTAGAGGCAAAATTCGTGTCATTTTAGGTTGAGTATAAAGTTACCGTGAGGTGATCTTATGCATAGTTTGAGAGATGATATCATGAAAAGGGAGGGTGAAATGAGGGGGGAGGGGGTGGGGCGAAGGGAGGGGTAGGGGGTCTTTATCATAGCATACATACAACAGGCCCATAGATATATATGTGCACACGGTTTAATGTTTTACGTACTTTGATAAGGAATTGAAAGAACAAAATTGTGGCAAAAGACAACTAATGCCCCTTCATTTGCCTGAATAGGCAACAAAAACGCTTGAAACGAAGCAGAAATTTTGTACAACTAATCTCACAAAGTTTATAAGTCCAAATAACACTTTGATCGATAACATAGAAAATAACATTCTGCACTTTACAGCACTGTCCCAATTTTGGGACGCTGGGCGTTTTAGGTAGGAGCACAAGTCCGGGCGTTCTAGTGTTAAACGGGATAAAGGCTATTATTAATCAATAAGACGGGACGTTTCGGGGTATCACAACCCCATTATCAACCGCGAAAAAAAAATAAAATAAAAGTGAAAATAATACAAGGCACAGGTGGTCAGGCCATTGAAATCGAGACACAGAGTATACAAACCTAGACGGGAAACCCTCAGCGATCACCATCACCAGCGGTCTCTGGAAGGAAAAAATGGTGATAGCAAGCGCTGAGCTTACCTACATCTGCGCGGGAATTACAAACCCGGTCCCCACATTTCAAAATATTGATCATCTCCAAGACAGTACGGGCATAATCATTACTGTCGGAGTCCAGAACTTTAACACCATTAAAATCAAAAGTGTGTTTTAGCGAATTTTCATGCTGATGTAATGCCGTCTTTTCATTTTTGTCGTATTTATGCCCGTTTAATCTTTTTTTTAACAGCTGCTTAGTCTGACCAACGTGCCCCATCCCACAATCACCGAATATCACCGAATATCACCGAATCACCTGTATATATATATATATATATATATATATACAGGGTGTGGCAGACCACCCGTCCACTATCTTTATCCCAAAAACGGCCGAAAATTGAGCTTCGGGGGCAAAACTTTCATAGGGTATATCGACCCCAAGGAATCCAATGAAAATATTTTCAGCCCCCCAAAACCACCCCTTGGGGGTTATTTAGGGGGGTGGGTACCCGTATCTCGAAAAAATCAAATGGAAAGGGTATGTTTTGACATTGGAATCTTATACGGCATAAAAAAACAAAACTTTTTTATCCCTAAGTTTTTTTTCTAAAAACCACCCTTTTTTGAGTTAGGGGTGGTTTTCCATAAATTTAGGGGTAATCTTTGATTGACCGCTGTGACCCTCCAAATCATTGGATTTCAAAAAACTAAGAAGTTTCTGAAAGGGCAGACCAAGGGCTTTCTTTTGATGTATCACACGCCTATTTTTTGTGAAAAAGGGTACAAGGCCCCCTCACCCCAAAATTTTGGGGCTTCGGGGGGCCCTACGTAAAAATTTTCAAATGTAAAGGTATGGCTTGTGATACATCATTTGAAAGGTCTTTCAGAGACGAAAAAAGTGATACCCCCCAAAAGTCGTAAGAACAACCCCCTTCCAAAATGGCGGCCGTTTTAAGGTTAGGGGGCTCAAGGGGGGACCTTCAGATAAATGATCCAAAATTGAACGATACATGGCTAAAAGGGTCTTAAAAAGAGAAAAATAATGGTTCAAACCGCGAGTCAAACCGACTTTTCAATCCAAAGTTACGGCCGATTGAAATTTAGGGGTGCCTTTTTGGGGAACCCAACTACCCTTAAATTTCAATCGGCCGTAACTTTGGATTGAAAAGTCGGTTTGACTCGCGGTTTGAACCATTATTTTTCTCTTTTTAAGACCCTTTTAGCCATGTATCGTTCAATTTTGGATCATTTATCTGAAGGTCCCCCCTTGAGCCCCCTAACCTTAAAACGGCCGCCATTTTGGAAGGGGGTTGTTCTTACGACTTTTGGGGGGTATCACTTTTTTCGTCTCTGAAAGACCTTTCAAATGATGTATCACAAGCCATACCTTTACATTTGAAAATTTTTACGTAGGGCCCCCCGAAGCCCCAAAATTTTGGGGTGAGGGGGCCTTGTACCTTTTTTCACAAAAAATAGGCATGTGATACATCAAAAGAAAGCCCTTGGTCTGCCCTTTCAGAAACTTCTTAGTTTTTTGAAATCCAATGATTTGGAGGGTCACAGCGGTCAATCAAAGATTACCCCTAAATTTTTGGAAAACCACCCCTAACTCAAAAAAGGGTGGTTTTTAGAAAAAAAACTTAGGGATAAAAAAGTTTTATTTTTTTATGCCGAATAAGATTCCAATGTCAAAACATACCCTTTCCATTTGATTTTTTCGAGATACGGGTACCCACCCCCCCTAAATAACCCCCAAGGGGTGGTTTTGGGGGGCTGAAAATATTTTCATTGGATTCTTTGGGGTCGATATACCCTGAAAGTTTTGCCCCCGAAGCTCAATTTTCGGCCGTTTTTGAGATAAAGATAGTGGACGGGTGGTCTGCCACACCCTGTATATACAGGGTGTCCCAGACCACCCGTGTAGGTACTTTTTCTCAAAAACGGCTGGGAGTAGAGAGCTGAAACAAAAAAGTCAGATAGGGAATTGACCCCAAAGAATTCAATGAAAATATTTTCAAAGCCCCCCGAGGCCCCCCAGGGGGGTTTTGGGGGGGTTCGAAACACATTTTTCCATTTTTGGCGGGAAAAAGCCTATAAAAGGTACAAAAATAAGTTCAGATTCTGAAAGAGCAACTCATTGCCAACATTTTTACTCCAGTAACTTTTTCCAGAAAACCCCAATTTTTGGGGTTATGGGCCCTTTTGGGGGGAAATTTTCATTCGGCCACTGTGACCACACTATTCAATATTTTTCAAAAAACTAAAATTCATCTGAAAGAGGAGATTAAGACCTTTCGATTGATGTGCCACATAATACCTAAAAGTGAAAAAATAAGGCCCCCACGTAGATTCCAAAATTTGGGGGTCTTTGGGCCCCCCCACGTAAAAAAAGTCAAATAGCACGGTATGGCTTGTGATACATCGATCGAAAGCCCTCAAAGAGTAGAATAAGATGACGTAATCCAAAACTGTCTACAATCATTACTTTCAAAATGGCGGCCATTTGAAAATGATGGGTGTTCAAAGGAAAGTCCTGGGAAAAGAGTCCAAGGATGAACGATACATAGATTAAAAGGCCTTAAAAAAAGCAAACGAATGGCGCAAACCGCAAATCAATCCGCCTCTTCAATCAAAAGTTATGACCGATTGAAATTTAAGCAGCCTTAAATAGGCCTTATTAAGCCCTTTAAATTTCAATCGGTCATAACTTTTGATTGAAGAGGCGGATTGATTTGCGGTTTGCGCCATTCGTTTGCTTTTTTTAAGGCCTTTTAATCTATGTATCGTTCATTCTTGGACTCTTTTCCCAGGACTTTCCTTTGAACACCCATCATTTTCAAATGGCCGCCATTTTGAAAGTAATGATTGTAGACAGTTTTGGATTACGTCATCTTATTCTACTCTTTGAGGGCTTTCGATCGATGTATCACAAGCCATACCGTGCTATTTGACTTTTTTTACGTGGGGGGGCCCAAAGACCCCCAAATTTTGGAATCTACGTGGGGGCCTTATTTTTTCACTTTTAGGTATTATGTGGCACATCAATCGAAAGGTCTTAATCTCCTCTTTCAGATGAATTTTAGTTTTTTGAAAAATATTGAATAGTGTGGTCACAGTGGCCGAATGAAAATTTCCCCCCAAAAGGGCCCATAACCCCAAAAATTGGGGTTTTCTGGAAAAAGTTACTGGAGTAAAAATGTTGGCAATGAGTTGCTCTTTCAGAATCTGAACTTATTTTTGTACCTTTTATAGGCTTTTTCCCGCCAAAAATGGAAAAATGTGTTTCGAACCCCCCCAAAACCCCCCTGGGGGGCCTCGGGGGGCTTTGAAAATATTTTCATTGAATTCTTTGGGGTCAATTCCCTATCTGACTTTTCTGTTTCAGCTCTCTACGCCCAGCCGTATTCGAGAAAAAGTGCCTATCCGGGTGGTCTGGTACACCCTGTATATATACAGGGTGTGGCAGACCACCCGTCCACTATCTTTATCTCAAAAACGGCCGAGAATTGAGCTTCGGGGGCAAAACTTTCATAGGGTATATCGACCCCAAGGAATCCAATGAAAATATTTTCAGCCCCCCAAAACCACCCCTTGGGGGTTATTTAGGGGGGTGGGTACCCGTATCTCGAAAAAATCAAATGGAAAGGGTATGTTTCGACATTGGAATCTAATACGGCATAAAAAAATAAAACTTTTTTATACCCAAGTTTTTTTCTAAAAACCACCCTTTTTTGAGTTAGGGGTGGTTTTCAAAAAATTTAGGGGTAATCTTTGATTGACCGCTGTGACCCTCCAAATCATTGGATTTCTAAAAACTAAGAAGTTTCTGAAAGGGCAGACCAAGGGCTTTCTTTTGATGTATCACATGTCTATTTTTTGTGAAAAAGGGTACAAGGCCCCCTCACCCCAAAATTTTGGGGCTTCGGGGGGCCCTACGTAAAAATTTTCAAATGTAAAGGTATGGCTTGTGATACATCATTTGAAAGGTCTTTCAGAGACGAAAAAAGTGATACCCCCAAAAGTCGTAAAAACAACCCCCTTCCAAAATGGCGGCCGTTTTAAGGTTAGGGGGCTCAAGGGGGGACCTTCAGAAAAATGATCCAAAATTGAACGATACATGGCTAAACGGGTCTTAAAAAGAGAAAAATAATGGTTCAAACCGCGAGTAAAACCGACTTTTCAATCCAAAGTTACGGCCGATTGAAATTTAGGGGTAGTTAGGTTTCCCAAAAAGGCACCCCTAAATTTCAATCGGCCGTAACTTTGGATTGAAAAGTCGGTTTTACTCGCGGTTTGAACCATTTTTTTTCTCTTTTTAAGACCCGTTTAGCCATGTATCGTTCAATTTTGGATCATTTTTCTGAAGGTCCCCCCTTGAGCCCCCTAACCTTAAAACGGCCGCCATTTTGGAAGGGGGTTGTTTTTACGACTTTTGGGGGGTATCACTTTTTTCGTCTCTGAAAGACCTTTCAAATGATGTATCACAAGCCATACCTTTACATTTGAAAATTTTTACGTAGGGCCCCCCGAAGCCCCAAATTTTGGGGTGAGGGGGCCTTGTACCCTTTTTCACAAAAAATAGGCATGTGATACATCAAAAGAAAGCCCTTGGTCTGCCCTTTCAGAAACTTCTTAGTTTTTAGAAATCCAATGATTTGGAGGGTCACAGCGGTCAATCAAAGATTACCCCTAAATTTTTTGAAAACCACCCCTAACTCAAAAAAGGGTGGTTTTTAGAAAAAAAACTTGGGTATAAAAAAGTTTTATTTTTTATGCCGTATTAGATTCCAATGTCAAAACATACCCTTTCCATTTGATTTTTTCGAGATACGGGTACCCACCCCCCTAAATAACCCCCAAGGGGTGGTTTTGGGGGGCTGAAAATATTTTCATTGGATTCCTTGGGGTCGATATACCCTATGAAAGTTTTGCCCCCGAAGCTCAATTCTCGGCCGTTTTTGAGATAAAGATAGTGGACGGGTGGTCTGCCACACCCTGTATATATATATATATATATATATATATATATATATATATATATATATATATATATATATATATATATATATATATATATATATATATATAATATATATATATATATAAAATTTTCAGCGATTGGTATTTTCTCACTCAGGGGACCATGAAACGTGCTCATTTGATAAAATTTCCCGAAAAATTCAACATCGCACCGTCTGCAATAAGTAGATTCTTGGAATCTACTTAAAAAGAAAAAGAAAAAAAATAGGAAAGAGGTGCCATCTATACTTCAAAATCAGCTTTATTTGAATGTTTAAAAATATTACCTAAATGTTATAATTGTTTTTATGTCCTACGATCCTGTTTGTAATTTTTGGTTTCTATTTTTGAAATTTTTCTCAACTATTCGTTGGGTTTAATTCTTGGATGAGTTCGAAGATGGTGTAAATCCGACTGTTAGTTTTCGCGCTATGGGCCGTGTTTGAGTCGTAAAATGTGTTTTTGAGGTTTACTTTTGCGAGTGTTTGTATTGAGTGTTTTTTTTTGGGGAAATTTATGTTGGCCGTTTTGTTACACAACTTTTTTACTCGAGTCATTTTTTCGTGTTTTGCGTTGTAAGCGAGTTATAGTGATGTGTTTTTCGGGTTGTTTGGCAGTGTTTTTATATGAAGAAATTGTTTTTTTGTATCGTAAATTTTAGTATATATCGTGGAGGATGTTTTTAGTTCATCTGCTCTTTTCCTTGAATTTTCCTTGTGTTTTACGTGTTTTACGAGCTATTTAGTTTCTTATGGGATTTTACAAGTGAAAGACAAGGATGATTTATTGGTATAATTGCTCTTTCTTTGTTTTACACGTACACTGTTGCTTAGGTACGTTATTTATTTATTTTCTTGTTTTATCAGCTGCTCTTATCAATATATATAATTTCCAAGCTTAATGGAAATTCCAGTCGATCCTTTGGACCGTTCCGGACAAGTGCGGTATCGATCGATGCGGCTCAGTACCAGGATTGCGGGAAAAATACCGGCGGTGCTGTTCAGAGCCATCTTCTCTCTCGAAAATCCAAAAAACTATGAATACTATAGGCGTAATGAGTGGGAGGGAGACAGTCGCTGTACCTCTGTAATGTGCGCGAGAGAGAGGTATACCAATTGTTTTTAAGCCCTGGTCGGTCGCCTAGCGACGCTAAATTTTTTTTACGTCGACAGCTAATATTTGCTTTTTGGGTGCATCGACACTGTATGTACGTAGAGAGGTGACTCCGTGGACTGTAGATCTGTAGGCATGATCTTCATTTTTAAGGTTATTTAATTTACCCTTGATGCGTACCCCCTTTACTTGAAATGGGTTTGTTGATACTCTCAGCTGATGCTTGTGATTTTGTGCGGGAATTCGGTCTGTGATTTTTATGTCGATGATAAGTTTTTAATATTCTTTACAGAGACAAAAAAAGAGCTCCAGCACCAGAGACAAATGAGACCCTGCCCAAATCATGCGACAGGTGTCCACTTTTCTGACTCAATTTTCGTCGAAACTCATCGAAACAACAGCCAACATTCGCCTATTGTTGACTGATGAGCGCGTAGTTTGCATTCGCCAAGCAAAACCTGTTTCCGTTTCCGGGACCGCGGACCAAGCGCACCCTTTTTGTTGAGCTCACCATCCAACGTTAGGCGAAGGTTGATTGTTGGGGCCGATGAGTCCCGACAAAAGTAGTTCAGGAAAAGTGGACACCGCGCGCAACCAGGGGAAAAAATAGGGAATGCAGGGTCTCTATTTGTCTCTGCCAAGCACACCGTCGGCTTCCCGTCTTAAAAAAGTGAAGCAAGTTTAGCGGTCAAAGTTTTGTTCGGGAGTCACCGGCTGCAACGATAAACAGTCGAAAACTGTTGAACTGTTGTTATAATTAAATTATTAAAAAAAACAGGTAACAATGGCCGCGAATCGGCCGCACCACCCTCTAGTTCAGATTTATTTCTCATTAGCGTTACAAAGATTACACATTTTTCTATCTTGGTACTATAATCTTTTTCTTATGGGCATTTTTATTTAAATGCGTTGAACAGCTGATAAAAAAAAAAATAATCCAAAGAAAATTAAAACATAACCTATTTATAAAATTTTTGTGAAAAACTTATATAACCTAGCTTTTATTTCTCATTTGCTTTGAAAAGATTACACATTTCTCTATTGGTAATGTAATCTTTTTTACAAAAATATTTGGTTTTGAGCAGCTGATATAAAAAAAATAAAAAATCAACAAAAATTATAACCTATATTTAAATTTGTGAAAAAATGTTTTAAACCAAGCATCTTACCGGCCTGCCGGGAGGCATTTTTTTTTTTTTTTCAAGCACTTGTAAGAGATACTGGATCTGATCCTCGTTTTATGCGTTTACATCTGTATCATCGCTTTTTCCCCTTTCGGTAAGGTCATAATTCACCCGCAGATTTTTTACGGTTGCGAGACCATCAATAAATTCTTGATTTTTAGCCCATGTTAAGGGCGCATAAATTTTTTTCAAGTTTGGATTGATTCGTAATCGTGGAAAGAATGAGGCAGGATTCTTTGTCACAAAAAGATCCATGAGTCCTTCTGTAGGTAATGGTTAATATGATTGGACTATTTTCTGCTTGAATTGAAGAAATAAAAAAAACAGGTCGCAAAATTTGGAGCTTTTGAAATCTCGGATTTATCTCACGATTTCGAGATACTTTTTTAAACCGGCATTGATAAAAAAATTAAACCATGATTTTAATCGAAAATCACACTATCTGTGTTCTCAGCGTAGCCTTTTCAAACGTTGGTGCATTTCAACTCTCAGAAGAAAAAAATCGTTAAACTCGGAAAAAACGTGACTTTTGCGTTTTTTCCCAATTTCACGATTGTTTTTCGGCTAAGCATAGTTACTTTCAGTGTAACATGATATTTTTTTCTCAAAATATACTGCTAGAAGCTTTCACTCAAAACTTTTCAGGCATTTTTGAGCAATCCAACCTTCTTCAAAAAATCTCGAGAAAAACGCAAAATATGCGCAATCGGAGAAAATGGGCGAAATACGTATAAAACATAAAAGTGCAGCTTGGCAGCACTTAGACTCAACCGATTGAGCTCAAATTTTACAGGGAGTGTTATTTAGTCAAAAGGAACATTTTTTTGCCCGGTCTTGGCATAATTTCTAAAATTCATAATTAGTGGGACACCTTAGTGTGGCCCCTTGGGTCGGTGATATTTTGATAGAGTAAGTGTCATGCGACCGCGAGCGATAGACCTTTATTGGGTTCGTATCGATCTGAGAATTTCACAGAATGTTATTGAAAAACTATGCTCAATCGAGAATTTTAAACCGCGTGTCCATTTATGAAATGGATGTCTACATCATTTAACGAATTTTAAGAGTGCGGAGTTAGACCTCATAGCAAAACGTAATTCACTGTCATGGCTGATTTGTTCGAATTGCGCCTTTCATCGGTCTCGTTTGTCCTATGAAAAATCGACGAGGCCTTTTAACTATTCCTTTTAATGTGCCTAAGAGGACCTGAGGTATAAAAGAGGCCGATTTTAGGCGTCTGCGGATAGGGGCCACATTTGCTCACATTTTATGGCACTGAAAGTATGGACCAAAATAATGTGGTAAACTATTGTTTTTACCATGATTTTGTATCAAATTTTACTGTTTTTAAGATTTTATCTACGGTTTTCACATTTCAGTATTCGACGGCTGGGGATGCGAACGCAATCCAAACACAGCCGCCCGCTCCCGAACGGGAAAAAAGAGCACGAGAACCTCAACGTGCTTATAATATTAAGCACGTAATTATAAGCACGTTGAGGTTCTCGTGCTCTTTTTTCGCGTTCGGGAGCGGGCGGCTGTGTTTGGATTGCGTTCGCATCCCCAGCCGTTTCGTTAATCTTTTTTTTGGGCTTTCCTTTTTTTCATCTGAGAGTTGTTCAACATTTACGGTAGATGGCGCGCGTGCATTTTTTTGCGTTCTCGCGTCACGTCAGCGATGTCGTTTTGACGACTTGCTGGAGTGCCGATTGCATTGAGTTAGAGGCAGCTCGAGTAAGCTCACCTGATGAGTCCTAATAAGGACGAAACCGGTCGTGATGCTCTCGAACGCTGTCCTCGCTCATGATTTCTGTTGCACTGCCTGAGTTGAACTCTCCCCCCAGAGTTGGGCAAAAATTATTCGGAGATTATTCGGTGATGTCAGGCAACGCTGAGTCATTCGAATTATTCGACGAATATTTGTACAATTGACCTATACCTTCCGTGTGTTTCCCTTTCCTCAGCTCAGGTAGCAAACCCCGTTTTCAGTGTTGCCGGAGTCATTTCATTATTTCTGCTTATTCGGTTGCCCAACTCTGCTCTCCCCCCCTTTTGTTTTTTAACTATTACTTTCATATTTTTAATATGATTTTTTTCTTTTTTCTTGGCTTTATTACCTCAGCTGATGAGTTTGCCCAACTCAAAAGCATTATATATATATATTATATATATATATATATATATATATATATATATATATATATATATATATATATATATATATATATATATATATATATATATATATAAACCACGCCAATAGCACAAAGTGACTCGCCTTAAAAATGAAGTACAGAGCTGCTCGCGGGCACGAGTATAGTGACTCGCCTAAAAATAACGTACATAGCTGCTCGCGGGCACGTGATCCGCTGACTCTCTATCGTATATCATTAATTTCTTTACCAAGGGGTGTGTTTTTTTTTTTTTTTTTTTTGTTTTT
>VMOF01000013.1:25332582-25335082 GCA_011764245.1 Trialeurodes vaporariorum
ATTGCGAACAATTTTTTTTGGGGGATGGGGGGTTTACTGTATCGGGGTTTTTTATGAGTATTGTAGCTGTGTAGGTTTCATCCACAAATAGAATAATTAAGTAAATTAGTAAGTTAGTTAGTTAGTAAGTAAGCAAGTAAATAAGTAAGTAAGTGAGTAAGTAAGTAAGATGATGATGAATTCGTTTATTTTTGAAAGAGGTGCCTTAACATCAACGGCCATTTACACCTCTTTTGAGGTTTTTTTTTTTTTTTTTTTTTTTTTTTTTTTTTTTTTTTTTTACAGAAAGAAAATTAAGTAATTAAGTATATGTAACATTAAACTGTGGTCACTAAAATAGAAATAGTTTTACACTTCTAGTCCAGTTTTTTTCAGGAATGAATAAAGTTTCTTCGTTGTTTCTTGGTTGGTTGTTTTTAACACTGTGGTGAGATCATCTGTGGCTGGTACGTGAAACTGTTTCCGTAGTTGTTGAAATTTCGGGCAAGTAAGTAAAACATGTTTAACGGAGAGGGGACAGTTGCAGAAATCGCACATTGGTTGAGCTAATCTTTTGATGAGGTAGCCGTGGGAAAATCTTGTGTGGCCAATGCGGATTCTTGTGAGAGCAACTTGTTCTGCTCTACACTGAGAATCCGCATTGGAAGCTGTTATAGTTTCGAGGTTGATTGCGTGAGTCTTCTTAAGTTGTTCTTTTTCCCATTGAAGCATCCATTTATCAAGCATACATTTTGTAATGTATAAGACTAGGTCATCGGGGCTGCCTGAGGCGGGGAAGAAAGGTCCTGACGAAAGGGCGGCTTCTTTGGCGTATTTGTCAGCAAGCGTATTACCTTTGATGTTAACATGGTGGTGACCAACACAATACGATTGAAAAGGATTGGAAAGAAAGAAGGTGTAGAAGATTTTGAATATTTATAATGATCGGGTGAGAATTTGAATTGGATTTTAAGGCTGAGAGGACATTAAGCGAGTCTGTGGAAATGACGATCCACAGATGTTATGTCCAAAACCGTAATGTCCAAACGGCAATGTCCAAAATTATACGTTCAAAGCTTGAATGTCCAAAATTTAATGTCCAAATCGTTAATGTCCAAATAAACAGATGTCAAGTTAGATTAACAAAATGTCCAAACACGTTGCGTCAAATTTGTAATGTCCAAGGAATTAAAATATCTATACTATTTACCTGCATAAATTGGAACAATGAAGCTATGGGTTTTCTTCCGTGGGTGGTACTTTCAGCTTCAGCCTGTAAATAATGGCATGAAGATAACTCTCAATTGTACCTGCTTCCTTATATTCATCATACTGTCCAACAATATTTGCTACTTGCTGCAAATTCATTCGACATAATCGTTTAATAGGATGCCGAATCCTTGGTATGGCAACAAAGTTAGCCTATCCATCCTATAAAATAAAATATGAACAAAAATATGCATGATAATACTGTCACTTTTGTCATGACAACTAGTTCATAAAGTTTTAACATATGTAAGATGATTCCGCTCGGTGGAGCTGACTGGAGCTGCATTCAATTAAGAATACATGTCGATACGGATTGGATCAATTTAAAGGAGAAAAAATGAAGAGAAGTGATAATACGAGTAAAGAAAATGATTTTTCTAGACACTGGTCATTACTTTGCTCACATTCATAGGTTTTGGACTTTTCTATTTGGACTTGTATATAATTGGACATTATAGTCTTATGGACGCAAGCACCTTGGACATTAAGATGGTTTGGACAAAATATAGTTTTGGACATTCATGTTTTGGACTTATTATCTGGGAACCGAAATGACTGATTCGGTTTGCTTTAGTTCTTGGATGTATTGAAGAGCTTGAAAGACAGCGAAAGCCTCGGCTGTGAAGATGGAGCTTTCAGGTGATAATTTGAATAACGTCACTTCATTCTCCGACACAAACGCGCAGCCAACTTTGTCTTCAATTTTGGATCCATCGGAGTAAGTAAGTAAGTAAGTAAGTAAGTAAGCAAGCAAGTAAGTAAGTAAGTAAGTAAGTAAGTGAGTAAGTAAGTAAGTAAGTAAGTAAGTAAGTAAGTAAGTTAGTTTAGTTAAATACGTTTTTATTGAATGGGAGCCTCAGCATCTCAGGCCATTCACTCCCCTGTCAATACATGGTAGATATTTCTAGAGCGCAAAGGTTATAATAGATCATTATAGAGATAGGACAAATTGACTGTAATTATTTACACGGGTAGTCCCGTTGATTTAAGTAAGTAAGTAAGTAAGTAAGTAAGTAAGTAAGTAAGTAAGTAAGTAAGTAAGTAAGTAAGTAAGTAAGTAAGTAAGTAAGTAAGTAGTAAGTAAGTAAGTAAGTAAGTAAGTAGTAAGTAAGTAAGTAAGTAAGTAAGTAAGTAAGTAAGTAAGTAAGTAAGTAAGTAAGTAAGTAAGTAAGTAAGTAAGTAAGTAAGTAAGTAAGTAAGTAAGTAAGTAAGTAAGTAAGTAAGTAAGTAAGTAAGTAAGTAAGTAAGTAAG